>LTAE01008380.1:0-20690 GCA_001647135.1 Pontederia paniculata | reverse complement strand
TATATATATGGTCGACCAGTCAATAAATTTAATTTAAGGATTCACAATGTGTTTGAGGAACAACCATTAATGAGTTCTCATAAAAAGCCATGAGAGTAGGATAATACAATGAGAAAGCAACTCTGCGAGTACTGTGATTTATCTTTTTTTTAAGAAAAAGTGGATTATCTATTAGTGAATGCTCCTAATGAGTCATCATACAAAATTGACAAAAAGTCTGGAGGAGGACTATCTGGCCAAAGAATACCGCCAACATTTCTTCCTAGGTTCGCTAAGTGATCAACTGCTCTATTGCATTCTCTAAAAACATGTTTGGGTTCAAAAGAGTGAAAAAGGGACAAAAAATGTCAAATGTTCAACATGAAGCTTCTAATCTTCCAAGGGCAATACTGCTTCTTCACAGTGATTTGCACCAAGGAGAGGGAGTCTGATTCAATCCATACTCATGGCATCTCCATTTGGGAGCATTTCAAAAGTCCGCATCTCAAATCCCAAGCTTCCGCTTCTAAAACTGATCAAAAAATTCTACCATAAGCACTTGCTGATACATGCTTATTTTAACATGTTTTAGACGTGCGTGGTGCATGATTTTGAGTCACTTTCACGGTTGCATGCATCTATTTAGTTGTATTTTTGTTCATATTTTTTCGAGTCATGGTTCTACTCTTGTTGATGTTTATTTTGCAAGAAATCAGCTCATGAGAGGCTAAAGGGCTAGAATCAACGAGAACACCACAGGATTACATTCTCATCATGGGTGGTGATACGATATTACGGGCCGTGATGAAGGCGTAAAAGGATAATTTCAGTCATCACGGGTCGCCAAGAAGCCATCACGATCTATCCAACGGGCAACGCAAGTTCATTCCAGCCGTTACGGGCCGTTACACACTATTACGGGCCGTGACGTACCACCTCATGAGGTGTCACTGCATATCACGACGTTTGTCGAAGCAACCATCAGCTATAGCGAGGATGTTACGGGCCGTGATGTATCATCACGGGCCGTAAGTATGAAATTGCCCAGGGAAGCCGACCTACATACGATTTATGGATTGTGTTATTCTGTCATGGGTCGTGATGAGATCAGAGGTGCAGTCTGTCCAATTTCACGAGCCTTAACGTCAATATTACGATCTTGACAGTGCAAAGCAACACATCTGTTCAACTTTTTACGTGTCATGATATCTTGTAACGGGCCATGAGGAAGAAGGTCACGACCACAACATCTACATTACGACCTTCACAGGGGCTCCAACACAGATCATTCAGATCATCACGGGCCGTTATGAAGAGTTACAGGCCATGACAATGTTCAGGATATCAGCAGTTACAACATCACGAGCCGTCATGCATTGTCACGATTATTCCAGTGGGCAACAAAATACAAATTTACAAGTTACGGGTCGTGTGACTTGTTACGGGCTGTAAGGCGATGGTGACACCTCGAAGCCACCCAATCTTTTCATTCCTCACGGCCCGTGAGGATGTTACATGCCGTAATTTGATGAAATCGCTCCGAGAAGCCGACCTACACACGATTTACGGGCCATGATATTCTGTCATGGGCCGTGATGAGATCAGAGATGCAGTGAGTCCAATGTCACGAGCCACAATATTATGACCTTGACAGTGCAAAGCAACACTTAAGTTCAACCTGTTATGGGTCGTGATATCTTGTAACGGGCCGTGAGGATGAACGTCACGACCTCAACATCGACATTACGACCTTCACAGGGGCTCCAACATAGATCATTCAGATCGTCACATGTCATTATGAAGAGTTACGGGTCGTGACGATGTTCACGATATCAGCAGTTGCAATATCACGAGCCGTCATGCATTGTTACGACCATTTCAGTGGGCAAGAGAATACGGATTTACAAGTTATGGGTCGTGATGACTGGGTACAGGCCATAACGCGATGGTGACACCTCGAAGCCACCCGACCTATTCACGACTTACGGGTCGTGATATGAAATTATAGGCCATGAGGAATGAAGTCTAATTGGAAATGGTTAAGTTTCAGGCTGTGATGATTCTTCATAGGCCATTATGAAGTTATGGGATTACGATTTAAGAGTTTATCACAAGATTTGACGGTCAGGTAAAAGTGCAATTGATATGAGATATTGGAGGACTGATTAAAAGACATTTTGAAGAGTTATAAGACTTTTATAGGATCTTATCAGGATCGTTGGTGGAGAAAACATTGTCTGGATCCTAAGGTTATGACGAAACCCTAGTTTTGGAGAAATTATAAAAGCAGATTTTCAAAATATTGAGGAGGACGGCTGGGAGTTAATTCAAAGCTTGGAGAAGAGAAGACGAAGGCTAGAGTCTGTTGGATTGAGAAGAAAGGGCAGTGCATTCACTGGAAGGCTGCTTGACATCTTCCTTAGTATTCTCTTGTAATTTTTATTTTCTGAGATGAACTTCTTATATTGTTTAATCATGAACGGTTTTATTAGTGAGTAGTTCATTTTAGGGAGTTTGTGAACCTTAATGTTGATTGGATGATCTTATGAATTGTTTCTTTTTAATATGCGATGTGTTCTTAATGTTATTCTTCTTCTGAGATGATCTTGAATATCTTTTATTGACTGGTTAGTGTAGAAGAGTTTATGACAGAAATATAAGTCTTACCATTACATATCTCAGTTTGAGTACTTGTTTAAGATTCAGATTGTGTAGACTATTGGTGGGTCTTGTTTAAGCAATCAATAGTTTAGGTTTGGATCAAAATATTTCATTTTAATTGAGAAATTATATGAGGTGTATTCGTTTGAACATCCTTATTAATTTTGAGATTAAGATAGATGATTGCATCTATTGAGGGGATCACACATTTAGCATACCTAGTCCATCAATAGGAACAACTCGTGCTTAACTAAATCCAATCGACTTAGTGGTGAACAAACCCCTGCATTCTCCATATCTTGAATTCACCTAGTCAGTTATCACATCTATACTTATTCTTCTAATTATTCTCTTTAGTTTTTGTTCTAAACATTAAACAAACATTCATTAAACTGATTCTCCCAAATCATCTTAGAATTAATTAAGATAATTCACAACAATCCTCGTGGGAACGATATCCTTTCTCATATTTTATATTACTTGTGTGCTATCAGTATACTTGCTGACTTTTCTTTTGCACTGTTGAATTTTTCTCATCACCTGCAAAAATAATATTTCCATTAGCAGATCTAATGATATAGCCTGCCCCTCCTATATCGCCGACCCTTGAAAAGGATCAGTCTAAGTTAAGTTTAACCCATAAGGGAGGTGGCACTGTTCCAAGAGAGGGGTGAACTTTCTCCCCCCTTTTCTTTTGATGTGTTTTCATTTTTTTCTTCTCTCAACCCTCTAGGAAGCCTTTCTTTCTTTTATTATTTTTATAATTTATTTTAAGTTTAAAATTTTGTTTAATCTTTTTTATCTCTCCTCTTTTTCACATAAATTATTTTTTTCATTTTTATCTTAATGATTTATTTTAACTTAAAATTTTATTTGTTTGTTAATAAACAATCATTTAATTATACATATTAGATTGACTTCTTATTTGTAAATTAAAATAACAACTATTTGAATGAATAAATTAAAATATTTAATATTTATTATATAATATTTTATCATTTAATATTCTTTATTTTTTTATATTTTATAAAAATGTTACATCTTCGGTAGATGTTTTAAAAAATAATAATTATCATAAATTTTTATTCAACTAAATCTTTATCCACTTTAAAAAATATATTTTATCATTCTAATTCTCATTTAATACAAACACTCATTAGAACTAATCTATCAAATCAACTTTTTAATTTTTATCATTACATTTTAGTTCATCCAAATATCGTTAGAACTAATATATCAAATCAACTATCCATCGAGAATCTGAAAGAATCTTTCGATTTGTCAAACACTACTTGTGAGTATTGGGGATTATCTAACTCTGTCTATTGAAAGATTCTATGCATGCATGCATATATATAAAGCAAGGCACCTTTTAAGGTGTACTCCATTAATGTACTTTTTGATGAACAAAGAAATAATATTTTGCAAGTTTTAATGAATAGGATTACCAGTACAAGTTCATCATGCCATGGTCATTTCCATCTCTGTCATTGTATGATTAACATGAATATTCTACATATGCACATGAATTGGTATCAAACGATCAATTCGATTTCACTATAAGAGACAACAATATTGTATGTGTGGATTAAAATATGTATCAATTAATTGATTTCCTCATTTATTTGTTGATCTTAGGAGTGTATATTTACATGTACATCATGTATTATTGACGGTTAGCAAGATACAAGGTGAACGTGTTTAGCAAATGATGCATATCTCGGAGAGGATGTGCAACTGTAGAGCAAATCTTCAAGATGTTACTTGTGACTGAGTATGTTGAAGCTAAGTTGGGGGTTGATGTGCCCCCTCAAGCCCGAACCTAGTCACAAACGTAGTCGAAGCTTGCTTCATGATGAAGCATAATTGTAAGCACATCAATAAGCTGAATTTGATTGGACAATTAACCAACAATCCTCATCACGTGCAAAGTAAAAGTCAACCTCAATGTTCATTGTCTAAGTTTGAAATATGGGATTGATTGTAAAAAGGGAGAGTTGGATGTCCGAGCTACATCGGGAAGGATAGGAGTAAAGCCAATAAGCACCACAAGAATAATACACTTTAGCGACAAATTTATCTGTCACTCATTCCTTGCTAAATAAATTAGCAATGGTATAGCGACATTGTTCGACGAGAAGAAAGCATCATTAATTAGTAGTCACTATTAACGATATTTTTTTTATTGTGCTACGTCATCCATAAAGCATTGCTCAACTGAAATAAATTTGTTTCTAGCCTATCATTGTTTTATATTTTAAAAAAACAACAATAGATTGTCACTAATCTATTAGTATTCATCATTGATTTATTGGTAAAACCATTGCTAATACATCAGTAATTCATTATTAAATTGTCACTAAGCATTGAATAAGAACTGTGGCTAAGCCGTTAGTATAGTATCGATATTCTGTTGCAACTTATTGAACTAATTTAATTTTTTTAGGTTGTAGCCATTCCATCGCCAAGCATTCTTAGTCCATCGTTAATGTTTAAAGAGAAATAGTTAATTATTTTATACATAAAACTTTATATACAACATGTATTAATTATAATCACATTCATGCACAACACAATAAGTAATAAAATCTAAAAGTCAATAAAAATGTTCACATCACAATACAAGTTTCAAAGTTTTCGAATTTATAATATAGCAAAAGTTTACCGTTCAAAAGTCGAACACTAATAGTCTAATCATTAAATGGAGGAGTGCAATGAGTAGATCGACCATGAATCAAATTTAGGATCTCCACCAATAAGGGCCTAATCCTATCATTCACGACCTCTCCCACAAGCTCCCTCAACTCACTCTTAGTCATAAGAACGGATGTAGTGGCTGAGCTGCACGAAGGGCCAATGACAAAAGAAGCACATAATGTCAAACTCAATCTATGTAAGCCACAAAGTCATTCCTCATTAATTAGTGCTGCAACTTTTTTTCATACCTCATCATCGACTTCGGGGTATTCGTCTAAATTATCCCTGTACTTCTTTGCTTTTAGCAAATCATACAACTCCTCCGAATGAAAATAATTAATATCTAAACTAAAAACTTAAAGACATATTTTAAATGAGTGAAAAATATACCACAACTCTTTTTCTTCTTCCAAGACAAATTGGTTGGTGTTCTTATTCATGTAAACTTCTTGATACATCTTTTGAAAATCAATTTTGTCATGTCTTAGCAACTCCTACATCACATATCAAAAAACTTAATGATAGAATCAAAATTATGAAAATAAAAAAAATATATTTTTTTGTTTATGCTCTATGAACTCAATGGAGCCTCCGTAATGGAAATATTGCATCCGACATAGAAAATCTATTAGTTTTGCTAGTTGTTGACTTCTCTTGATATTTGGTTGACACTATGCAAAAAGAAAATTGTTGGAGAATAAACGTCTAATTTAAAAATTATTTTCCATGTTTCACAAAGAGAAAACCAAACTTATTTTTAAATATGTGAAACATGCATGTCTTTTGCTTCAAGAATGTTGTCGTTGTTGACAATTCTTGCATCTCGATGATAATTAAATAACACTCCTCGGAGTCAAGTAGAATCTATAGTATTAGATATCTTCCTTATTACAACATCTAGAAGACATTCCTCCCAATTATACTTGGCCTAAAAATTTATTCAGTATTAATTTGTAAATCAATTAGAAGGAAACATACAGTAATGTTACTTTAAATGCATTGTACATGTCATTCCAATGAGGCAACAAAATGTCCTTCCATCAAGGATAACCTACAAAAATTCTTGACATAATGAACTTGCTAATGTCACAATGAACACATCCTGAGATGAAAAGTAGTCCTAAAATGATTAAAGCATATTATTTCATATTTATTCACTAAAAACTGCATTTAATAAATCAATAATTATCAATTCATGCATTGTTTTTGTCATCTACCGTAACCTCAGTAGACGATATTACACTATAAGGATTCAATTGAGATGATAAACATCCATCGTGAACATTGTGTGAAATTAATTTTTTTAGCATCTATGTATATCGATTTTAGTTAACAAAGAGCAACCATATTGAATGAAGTAAAATCATTATATGAAGTTATAGAATATTACTTGTTTGAGTGTCAAGACCTATCACGAGCTCATCCTCCCCAAGAGGTGTGCCACGATCCATTTCACTCACACCAGCTGAGTAGCCATAACTTGTAAAGTTCATAAATATTATTCATAACATGTAAATTCAAATAGAAAAATTCTTAAAAATTAGTTTCTAAGTTTTTTTATAATAATGGAAAATATAAGCATTTGTAAGGGCATAACTTATGTATTTAACTACTTAAAAGTGCCTCAGATATTTCTTCATCAACCTAATCCATTTCATCATCAGTAGTATCATTGTCATTACAAATTATTTTGTGGTTGATTATAAGGAGTAACAAATACAGACCACATGAATATGATGTTGTCGAATCTTCCAAATGGATTGAAATTATTAGTGCAAAGACCTATGACATTGCGAATATCCACAACAAAATTAGGATGACATATATCAAAATGTTTCCATACTTCCACATCTGAAGGGTATATCATAATTGAGGATTGGTTCGCACTACATCAACATGTCATCTTAAAAATTGTGTATTCTTGGATAAAACAAGCATTGCAACCTTGGGACGATTGAAAAATATCTGAATATCACAACAGAAATATCCCTTTGATTACTATTAGAATTTGCCTTTGGTTAATCATCGAAAAAAAAGAATTTGCCTTTGGTTAGAATTGAGACTCACATACATAACAACTTGTTAATCCGCTATGCTCATGCAATGATTCAATAAGCATCAATCTTCTAGTACTCTAGGCTAAATTCACTCATCATTCTGTTCCATTTGTAATATTTTTTAGATGGAGGCAACATACTTTTGATAATAGAAATCATTCTATCAAAGTAATTCCAACTCATATTATATTCGAACTTCAAATTCATCAATGGTGAAACAAAAGATAATACACTTTGTTGTGCGCAACCATTCCAAAGAGACTTGTACATTTTTAAGAAGATTATAAAAATTTGAAGCTGACGCATAACAAATCATTTCATACTCTTGATCAAATATAACACCAATTTCTGCATCTCGCACCATATCAATATATGGATTTATTTAAAAATCAACACAATCGCTTGATTCATCTTTTAAATATTCTTCACTCTGTAATGTCCAACTAAAATAATCCACCCAAAATCCATTCCAATATAAATTCATCTCGGCAAAGTACTTTAGTTAAGTTTCTTATTCTTACAACTCACACATAGAAAACTAATGCGACCAAGATAATTCACATCTCATTTTTCATATGCAAATCTCAAGAATTTATCAACTTCGTACTCAAAATCTTCATGAATATAACCATTATTATTCTTCCACCAGAGAATCCAATTTCGTTCAGGTCTCATTTTTACAACATAAATGTTCAGCTAAACATGATTAAATATGATAAAATTATGTTATAGTTCACTAAGCATAGTAAATTAAAATGAACTATATTAACTATGTTCTTGTCTTCTCTCTCATCCTCGACAGCAAATGACAACAATCTAGTGAGGTGAGGGCAGGTGGCCTCCTTTGATGGTCGCCATCTGCTCGCCCCCTCCTACTTCTCCTCCCTGGATGTCCAAGGAGGAGAAAGTGGTGGTGGGCGGGTGTCATTGTCCGTCCTCCTCCCTCGGCCTCCCTAACAAGAAGGCCAAGAGAGAAGGAGGAGGAGGCAGATGACAACAAGCGAGGAGAAGGAGAAAAAGAACTCATCGAAGGAAGGTTGTCAACAAGAAAGAGTGATAGTCAGTGGCTTATAGAAGAGGTAAGAATGTACATAACTAATTCAAGGCTAACTCATCGCCATTAGTCAAGCATTTTCGAGAAAAAATAACAAAATTAGCAATAGAACACATCATCACTAAGTTCATCGATATTATAGCCAATTAATGACAACTTAGTTATCCTTCATTAATACCGTTGTCAACCCGTTGCTAATCATACCAAAAGAATTAAGCATGAAAATAGAAGTTGTCGTTAAGCTAAATTAGCTTTGTTGATAATGGCGACGGTTATGTTCTTTCGCTAAATCTTTATAGCAAAACTCACTTTTTCTTGTAGTAACCAACAACGATTAGTCATGCATGTTAATTTCATTCATGCTCAATATTATTTATTTTCCATATTTGTATTTTTAGTACTTGATTTGTCCAATTTAGTAGTTGCATAAATACTTGATTTGGAAATTGTCGTCATTAAATTATTTCATGCTTGCATGTTGTCTTGCCAAGGGTTGCCCCACGTGTCAACTACGGTGACATAAACCAAGATTTATTACTTTCATGCATGATTATTGTTATTACTATTGATCTTTATTAGTATTATTGGTTTTTACTTGGTGACATGCACTACACAAATTGTATCTATAACATATTTTATGACTAATATAAATTATGGACTTTTTTATTTCCAAGATTTATTTTTTATATGGTAGGCTTGACATATATTTATTATAACACATCATCATTTTAGGTATGTGCTATTATTAATGGATTACTCTTGGATAGAAAAGCCAAGAACACATATTGCTTATATCAAAGATGCATAATCTTTTATGATATTTGCCACAAAAATGCTTCAATTAGTGGAAGGATATCTTGTCTATGTAAGAAAAAATGTTACAATAAAATTTTTCATGAACCAACTTTGTTGGAACATCATTTCACAATGTATGACTTCTTATATGGTTACATAACATGGGTTTTCCAAGATGAGTCTTTGCCATCTAATTTTCCATTAATATTTCGACATGCACATCTATTGCCAAATATTCTACTAATGTGCAACAAGGAATAACTGAAGCTAGTGAGAAGTGGTAAATGTTTAACGTTGAATTAAGAAGTGATCAAGATGAATCATTGGATGTTGGTTTTGATACAACTCAATCAATTGAAAGTAATGAACATGTTAATGTAGTATCAACGTAACTTATGAGTTGGTTCGAGATTGTAACAATCCACTTTTTCCTAGATGTAAAAAATTTTCAAGCATAACATTTGTCTTGGATTTTTGTATCCTCTTAAAGTATTAAATGGGTGGTCAGAAAATCATTTTCTATGTTGATTGAGCTATATAATGATGCATTTTCTTATAGTACAATCTTACTATTGTTATATTATGATGCTAAAAAACTAATGAAGGAATTGAATCTTGGATATGAAAAGATTTATTCGTATCTAAATGATTTTATGAAAATATTCATTCTAATAAAGAGTGTAATTTAAATTTTGGTCACATGCATTTTTTTATTGTCTATATATGGTTTCTTAGGTATAAGAAAGCACACAGACAAAAAGAGAAGCCTTTTGTGAGAAAAAATGAACAATATTTCCATAATAGAGACCGCATAATTGTGTGGTGCAATCAACTTCATTAGCTAGAAAATAGAGCTAATAAAGATCTAGGAGGTTGGTTAGGTACAATTGCTCGAAGGTCAAACATGTGCTCATTAAATTATTTGGCATGGGGACGAATGCCCTTGACATTCAAAAAATCGGTATTGATTTAATTCATGTCAAAATTACATTACAATAATTGTTACTTTATCTTTTTTAAGAACTTAGTGCTATTAATCATGTTTATATTAATACATTTTGGAGGAGGAATTTGTGTTTCTTGATAATAGTGAAGTAAACAAATGGATTCTCAATTCAACTACAAAGAATGGAGGTTTTACAAATCCGATTTAAAAGAATAGAGGTTTTACAAATCCGATTTAAAAGAAAAATAACTGATGCAAAGATTGGGCTAGAAATTATATGGATTCTTGTCCACTATTGGTTCTCTAATAAGGGCAAAGTAATTTTATCTAATAATTTTAAGAATGTCGTTCAAATTCTATTATTGAAATACTCAATTTCAAGATTATTGGTGTAAGTGGAGGAAACTACTGTAGTCCTTTGTGATAAGAAAGTACCCCATAAGGTTAAAGAAAAATTCTATCGCACTGCTATAAGATCAGTAGTGTTATATGGTAGTGAATGTTGGGCTATGAAGGGACAACATGAACATAAAGTGGGGGTAGCTGAAATAAGGATGTTGATATGGATATGTGGTAATACTAGAAAGGATAAGATTAAGAATGACCATATACGTGAACGAATTGGAGTGACCCCTATTAGCGAGAAGATGGTAGAGAATCATTTGAGGTGATTTAGTCATGTTCAGGGAAGGCCATTAGATGCACTAGTAAGAAGGGTAGATTAAATAATCTGGGGTCCAATTAAAAGAGGGAGAGGGAGGCTAAGACAAACATTTGGCGAGCTAATAGAACGAGATCTATTGGCGAATAATATACCCAAAAAATTGATTACTGATAGAGCGCAATGACGTTGTATGATCCATCTAGTCGACCCCACCTAGTGGATAAGGCTTTGTTGTTGTTGTTGTTGTTGAGAAAAAAACACGTGCAAAGTAATAGTGGGTTCTTGTCCACTATTGATTCTCTAATAAGGGCAAAGTAACACGTGCAAAGTAATTTTATCTAATATTTTTGAGAATGTAATTTAAATTCTATTATTGAAATACTCACAATAATCTTTTTTAGTACATTTTTGAAATTGGGAAAAGAGTACATGCAAGTCAAGTCGCAGCTCATACTTCAGGATCACAAAGTTTTGATCAAAAGTGATGATTATTCATATGATAACATTTTTTTATACATAAAGTTTAAATGAATTTATCAATTTTATGATTTTTTTAATGTAATTTTATAATAAACTTTCATAAATTTTGTTTTCATTGCAGCAATAGAAACATAATAGAGATATTGCCCCAATGGAGTGGTACTTTCTAATTCACAAACACAAGGATGGTGAAGATTTGTAAGTGAGGCTTAACATTAACTAGTACTATATACAACTTATTGTCAAATTGCATATTATTTTTTTTTAATTTTAAAGTTTATATAAGATATTTTATTGTTTACATTATATATATAAAATTTTCATTATATTATAGGAGAAAGCAATCGCATTCATGGCATGACGGACAACAATTTTTGAACAGGATAACCTTACTAATGTAGAAGAACAAGTGCTCAATGAATTAGTAAGGCTTGATTCATATGGTTGAGTAACTAGATCTGGATTTGGAGTCAACCCAAAAAAACTACATGGATCTAAAGTCCTACAAAGATGACTATTGAAAGTGTTTATGTTAAGGAACTGGAGCAAACTCGTGTTAAATAAATTAGAGAACAAATGAATTACAATTTGGCGACAAAATTCAATAGCCTTCAAGAACAAAATTTCTTTTTGTGCAGAAATAAATAAGAAATAGATATTCACTAATACTGCATTCTAAATATTAATAATATTCAAAATATTTTTTATAATTGTTTAACTAGAGATTTTTTTTCAAATGCTTAGTAGTCTTTTTCATGTGAATAGGGGCATGAACGAAGGAATTCAATTGTCAAGATGCAATTCAAGTTTAATTGTTATGAAGGATTTTAGATTAACCATTTCATTTAGTTCAAATATCTTATAATATATACCATTTTTTATATTGTTACTTTATAAATATTTGATATTCAGTGATAAATAGATATATTTCAAGTTGATACAATAATTTTTTTTGTGACCTAGTTGGTTTTTTCAATTTGGAAAACCTTCATTTAGTCTTGCAAGATGTATATGATCACAAAACTTTTATAGCATGTGATTTAGAATTTTAATTTGTGTGTTTAGTGATAATTACAATTACATTCTTAAGTAAGCAACATACTAACAAAGTGTTCTTACATTTGAGATTATTTCTATTTATCAAATAATGATGTCCTTATGCTAATGACACACTGAATAATGTCACTAGTTAAAGATGCTAGATAATGACACATTAAATATGATCCTTAAACTTGAGTGCTTGAAAGTGGCATTTAATAACATCTTTAAGTTATCGAAGTTTAATTTTGATGCAATTTAACATAATCATAGTAACAACACTTGTTGACGACACATCAAATTTCATCCTTTTGATAGTAACGCTTACCAACAATGCAATATCATACTTATGCTATCGACACTTGCTAGTAACATAAATTTGTGCCATAATATCAACGACGCTTATTAGAGACATATTTAGATGTGTCCTTGTGTTAATGAAACTTACTAATAACATAGATAAAGATATCCTTACATTATGAACACTTAGCAATGACCCGTATTAATGTTTCTTTATGTTAAAAATATATAATAACAATGCATGTAAATGTGTCCTTAAAGTATCAATGCTTAATAACAATGCATTTTATAGTATCTCAATATCTGCAACGCCACATAATGATGCATTTATCAACATCCTTAAAAATTTTGGGGACAAATTATTGGGACGCTTTCTATAGCATTGGTGAATAAGTTAAAGATGTAATATTTGCATCTTTAATGAAGTAAACATGAGTCCTTGGATGGTCATTTTGTTTTAACGAGCCCAACACAGAGCAAAGACACCCTAAGTAGAAGGACATCATGTCATCCTTTGAAGCTCTCCTTGTCTAGTTTCATTTGGACGTAGGCAAAATGCAAGACCAACTCACGATGCATGAGTGAGTGTTGTCCATGATACTAATATCGTGATTGTTCGAGATGATATTCCACCTTTTTATGCGCTTCTTGATAAGCGTGATAAATGCATACCTATGGTTAGCTTGAGTCACTTATTTCATAGCATTATCACATGATTCAAGTCATATTTTATATCAATTCCTCGAAGAATTACTATCTACTCAAAGTCGGATGATTCTTGTAGGATTTCGAAGGATTGGAGAGCTCAACCGACTTCAAGATGAGTTTAGAAGGTTTAGAAGGAAGTTCAACCAACAAGAGAAAGCACCAGGTCGTATCAATGAAGTGTGCAAACCGTAGCCTTCATCTTCAAACCGTAGCCAACAGGGTACAACCGTAGTCACGCACTACCAATTCATTACGGCACCGTAGCCAAAACTTGGAGAACCGTAGCCGTCAAGTGCCTACTCTAGCTTCACGGGCCGTTACAGCGTATCACGGGCCGTTGCAGGGCGTCTCATGATCGTAGCGCAGCGTCTCACGGCCATAACGCATCTTTACAGGCCGTAGCACATTTTCACGGCCGTAGCGCCTTATCTTCACGGGCCGTAACACCTCTTCACGGGCCGTTACGAACCTTTCACAGCCGTAGCGCACTTCTCACGACCGTAGTGCAACAATGGAATCGTAGCGCATTCTCCATCACGGCCGTAACACCATCCATCACGGCCGTGACACAACAATATAAATAGGTGGATTTTAGGGTTCGATGGGTTCGCCTGGACAGTCGCACGGTTGAGGCCCCTTTGGGGGGCCGATTTTGGGAGCTCCATGGTGACATTTTAGGGCTTCTTTCTAGGGTTTTTAACTTTTGTAATGAGGTATGTTAAGTGTTCTAAACTTTGAGTTTGTGTAATATTAATGTATGGACTTTGGATTTGTAGTTTAATGGCATTTTCATCTCCTTTCTCTCCCTCTCTTCTCTCACATCATGCATAGCTAAATCCCCTTGTTTTAGGGCTAGATGATATTTAGAAATTAAGTAATTTCAAATGGTGATTATGCATGCTTATGAATCTTTCATTTGGTGAATGTGATGCTAAACTTTTATGAGAGTAGCTAACTCATTTAAGTTAACCTAGGTTGTTAAGTGATGAAAATTATCTTATTCAACTAGTAGCTTTGCCTAATGAGATACAAAGTGTGATGTCTAGAAATAGAATCATCTTGTGTTGCTTCTACAAGCTCATGAATATAATGCAACTATTGTTAGCGTGGGTGCACGAAAGTGTTATTCCGTAGCCTTAGTTAGGATTGTGTTGCCTTGAAAGAGGAATGCATGAATTATGGAGTGAAGCAAGAATCTATCGCATTGTATATCACTAATTATTGCATGATTACTCTAAACGGATTCGAAACCCTAGAACATTTCTTATACATATTTCCACCTAGTTGCATGTCGCATTTGCATCCGTCTTTGCATTCTTCTCACTTAGTTTTAATTGTAGTGTAGATTTCTCTCCTAACCCTAATCGTCTAAATAACGATTTGAGAACCATAATTCTAATACTTGGCCGCTTCCTCGTGGGATCGATATTTATTACTACAACAAGGTCCCGTGCGCTTGCGGGATGCTTGTCACTTCTCGAATCGATGGAAGAGACAATAATAGACCACAAAGATTTTATGCCTAGTAGGGTTCATGCCATACAAGAAATCATGCGAGAAGACCTCAATGCTCTTCGCTAGGAAATGAAGCATTGGTTAGGTGACGACTGTTTTAGTGAAGAAGGTGCCACTCATGAGCCTAGGATCTAAGTTCCTAAGCCAGAGGTACTTAGAGGCCTTCGACGTGACATTGGAATCGAGTATGGTGAAGACCGGATCTTTCTATCTTCAAGATGTGTTGTCAACTTGTTATGACATTGCTTCATCAATAACATCGACCGTGGAATAGTATAACCCATTAAGACGTGGGAGGACTTCAACCATGAAATTCGGGCTTTTTTTGCCCCCTAAGTCAATATTGGAGGTCAAGATTTTCTTGTTCAATGTCAGCGAGAAAGGCACGTTGATGGAGCATGTGAAAGAAATCAAATAGTTCAACCTTCATAATCCTAGAGGGGGACAAGAGATGTTTCTTGTCATTTTCATCAAGACTTTAAAGCCATGGGCTCGGGTTGATCTAGAGTGTAGATAGTGCCCTAACCTTCGCTCTTTGTTTGTCGTTGTCGGGATGCTAATGGAGTACTCAAAGCTCTCTAACAAAGGCCATGATGGTGGAGAAAATTTGAAACTGCCAAGCAAAGTAAAACTAAATCCTCCAATTGGTGACAAGGGCAAGGGACACTACGAGAAGAAGCTAACAAGTTCAAGCAGGAAAGGAAGTTACCAAAGCCTTGCTATTACATTTGAAAGGGTTCTCATTAGACAAGAAACTACCTACATAAAGCAATGGTCAATGCCTTGTACTATTCAATGATAAGGAAATGAAGGAGATATACATGAGATTAATACATGTGCTAAGTGCCATGAATATCTCTAGGAGCATTTCATTAGCCACTTGATTGTACACAAGCATCGACCTAAATGGGGAAATTCAATGCCCGCATCGACATGGGAGCATTGGAGTTGTTCAGGTTGAAAGTGACTACCAAGAAATTATTAAAGCTACTACTAAAAAATATTGCCACCACCTTCAAGACGATGACTCGAACTCCATCTCAACCACGAAGATCTCTTATGGAGGGAAAGTTTGCATTAACAAGTTGTTGGAGAGGTTCGATTTTATAGTGGCATCTATGAATGACTGTGATGTGGTGATGGGCATCACCTTCCTTCAACACATTGCAGCATGCGTCATCCTGATGACAACTACTTTGATCATCTTCAATCCCAAGGGTCCTTACAACTTCCTTATAAGATCAATCTGCGACTCCAAGCATAAAATCTTCTGTGCCATACAAGTGGTGAGGGGTTGCACAAGCAGGAGTACACTTTCTTATTAGCTCCTATTTTGGATGATCTAAGGCCTTCCTCCTTAACTTTGCCTGAAGTTCTTAAGACACTCAAAGACTTCGTAATGGCATCCCTAGGTTGCCCAAGCGGTTACCTCAGAAATGGGAAATCGACTATGTCATCAACTTAGTCCCATGATCAAAGCCACTATCTGGAATTTGTTATTAGTTGGCCCCTCCGTAACTCGTAGAACTTCATAAGCAACTAGCCGAACTTCGTGACGCATGATATGTCTACCATCTAAACCTTCATATGGTGCTCTAATGTCATTCCAAAATTAATAAGATGAAACCCTCCTCATATTCATCAACTGTAGGGTTCTTAACATGCTTATGGTGAAGAACAAATAACTAAGTCCTTTTGTGGTAAATTTGTTTAACCGATTTGGGGACCTAAGGTGGTTTATCAAGTTGGATATTTGTTTGGATTATTGACGGGTTCATATTATTGATGAAGATGTGCAAACAACATGTGCCCCACATGCTATGGTTCCTTTGAGTTCCTAGTGATGTCGTTCAAACTCACCAACACCATTACGACCTTCGACACTCTGATGAACAAGGTATAGCAACCTTTCCTTGAACCTTTCATGGTTGGTACCTTGACGATATTATGATTTATAGCTGCACTTGGGAGGAGCACATCAAGAAATTGTTCAAGGTGGGGCAAAGCAAACTTTATGTCAAGTGCGAGAAGTGTGCCTTCCCCCAAGCGGAAGTGCATTTCTTGGGCCATGTCATCGAAATTGGCAAGTCGAAGATCGACGGATTCAAGCTATCATAGTGTGGGAGCCACCCAAGTGGGTTTCCCAATCTATATTTGTTCATCGCTTGATGAACTACCATCGATGATTCATTAAGGAGTTCTCTTATGTGACTATCTTCTCGATGAACCTCCTCTCGAAGACACACAAAGTGGGAGTGGACTCTTACTTGCCAAAAACTGTTTGAGAATCTCAAGAGGACCATGACCAAGGAACCGATCCTTGCCTAGCCAGATTGATGCGAAAAATGCTGACACAGGAAAATCGGAATGCTAGCAAGTGCACTAGTCGAACAAGTAATAAAGTGTAAGAGTAGAGCTGTCGATCTCACGAGGAATTATATAACTGCCTAATCAGATTTCTAGGTTAATAGAAGATAACATTGATTTTAGGATTTTGATTTCAGAAAACAAATATGTAAATATAAGTAAATAATAATAATAATAATAATAATAATAATAATAATGTAGGGATGATAACTAGGGGTTGAATAATACTAACTCAAGATGCGTACTCAGAATTTTGCATAACAATCAAATATGAGAAGAATCAACCATTGAATCTTCAGATGGTTAGGCAAACCTAAGGATATGAATTCCCTTAATAGGTAACTCAACTATCTTGTATCAAACACTCTAGAAAATACCCATTAATGGATCTATCCTCAGGAAGATAATACAAAATGCAGTAAGTTATTTTCCTAGACTATTAAATTACCCTTAACGGATTGACCCAACAGACCACAATCGACTACTCCCTTAACGGGTCAGATTCGCAGGACACGAATTGCTTCAACTAAAAAGTCAAGAATCAATTTTACATAATTTATGAACTAACAAAGGACGTGTCAATAGTCAACTAATTAATTCAATCAAAACTGGAGAAAATCAATGCACTCAGCAATAATGTTCATGAAGAATCAATCCAATAAAAAGTCTCCAAAGCTATATAAATTATGTAGTAGCAATAATGTCTAAACATAAATGATGACAGAGAATTTACTCTCTACTTTCCTTTACAAAGACTTTACTTTTTTCATGAAACCATGCATCATTTACATATATTGCCACACCATTTTATGTCTTTTATATCATTTGGAATTCACTGAGCTTTAATACGCACTTCTCACCCTTATGACTATTTATAGTAATGATTTGAGTAATTCATTCCTGATTATTCCTGCAGGTTTACACGAGGACTAGCAACATGTGTGCTGGAAGTTGTACATAGGGGCACCTGCGCTGAAGATTGGACCTGGGGGTATCTGTTGCCGCAACCTGCCAAAGCTCACTAGAAGACAAAATGCAAAACAGAATCTGCAGATTCCTTTATCTGCTGCTGTGGTCCAAACTAGGAAGGTTCCTGGATAGTATTCAGGGAATATTGGCAGGACTATGAAGAGGACAAGTGGCATTGAAGGATTGGAGAAAAGGAGGAAGATAAAAGGGCAAAAGAGAGAGAGAAGGGGGGCATCCGTTCTGCATCCAGAAGGAAGCATTGGGTGGAGCCACCATTGCTGAGGGAGGAGAACTGGAGCTTGAAAAAGAAGGTTTTTGGTGCCGAGATTTAGGGAGTATCATTGGTTGTATGATTTGCGATTTCGAGTTGTATTAATCTCGAATGATGAACTGTTATTTTGTTATGTTTGTGATGTGTTTAATGGCTTCTAGAGGATAAACAATTAGGCCTCTACATGGGATGATTTGAGATTACCTACTTGTTATATGAACTTATCTTCTAATGCATTTGAGTTTCCATTCGACTTTCCAATCTTGTCTTTTGTTATGTGCTTACATACATGCTGATTTTTGTATTATGAATTGCAAACTATTAAGTCCATGGAGGTTGGGATCCGAGAGGCTCAAACCATTTAGGAATATTTAGTTTGTAGTTCTACTATTGATGTTTGAATACATCGCGATTGAGTGGTGTGAGCTATTTGCCATTTTGTTCTCGGTGAAAGGTCGGGATCCAAGAGGCTTGATCTATTCTATTTAGGAACATTTGGTTGGTAGTTCTCACTATTGATATTTTGCACATTTGGATTCGAATGTTGAGCTAGTTGTTATTTCATCTATGATGGGAGGTTGGGCTCCGAGATGCTTGATCTTCTTCATCGAGGTAGAGTAGCAACTAGTTCTTATCTTTACAAATCATTTAAAAGGGATTGGGATCCGAGAGGTTTGACCCCTTTGTGTAAGGTATTTGTGGGGAATCCGAGAGGCTTCTACAGATATCTAAGGGAGATTGGAGAGAGGTTGTTCAGGGCATTCGAGAGAGTTATGTGATAAACTTCTTGGGATTTAAGTTCAAGTCTTGGCTACGAGAGTGTCTAGGTTTGATTCCTTAATGTCTCAAGTCGACACTATTTGAGCTTCACGTGTTCATTAGCAAGTAGGATTCGAAATGATTCGCATGTCCCGGCGTTTTCTCTATTTGAGTGATTCGATCTTGCTCTATATTGATTCTCTTTCTGTTTATCTAAATATCTAAAATACCAAAAGATATTTCTACTTGATTTCGGTTCGTGGTAGAATATAGTTATTGAATTGTGAATTTCTGATTTCCCTATGGATTCGACACTAAAATACTACAAGGATAACCGTATATTTGCGGTTGGAGTTGTGTGTTTAGGTTTATTTTTAAAACTTGTTGATATCCTATTTTTCTGTCTAGATGCCCCCAGGTTAAGAAAACCTGTTACCACCTTTATTTTGATACACACGATTTTGCTTCATCAAGTTTTTGGCGTCGTTGCAGGGAAAATTTTGATTTTTCACTTTCAATTCTTTATTTGGTACCAAGTCGAATCATCCACTATCATTGTTGATAATCGAGTATCATTGTTTATAACTCATCTTTCTTCTTTTTATCTGATTTATTTTTCTTCTTTTTGTAATTAGTTATTATACATTTGGCGAACCTTAATCTTCTACATTTTTAATAGATATTGCATTTATCCCTAATTGTGTATGCCAAGCTCTAGTAGTGCAGAGGACGAATTGGGAGACTTTGATCCTGAAGCGGAGAGGAATTTCAGGATAAGAAGAAGTGCACAAAGAGAATTGAGAAGAAGAGGTCAGGTGGCTAGACAACAAATTGAGATGGAAAATCCTGATGTAAATAGACCTTTGCAAGAATTCTGCACACCCACAACTTTTGGATTGAATTCAGGGATAGCTAGGCCAACTGTTAATGCAAACAATTTCCAGCTAAACCCAGCCCTTATTGCAGTACTTGGACATAATCAGTTTGGAGGATTACCAACAGAAGATCCTAATCAACACTTGATCACATTCCTGGAAATATGTGACACATTCAAATGCAATGATGTGTCAAGTGATGCCATTAGGCTCAGATTATTCCCATTTTCCCTAAGAGACCAAGCTAAAATCTGGTTGAGGTCAGTTGAACCTGAAACAATTAGAACTTGGGATGAGCCGGTGTGCTGCTTTTCTATCAAGATTCTTCCCTCCTGGAAAAATTGTGACAATGAGGAATCATATCACATATTTTCTGCAGTGGGAGAATGAAACCATTTATGAAGCCTGGGAAAGATTTAAAGACATGATGAGAAGTTGTCCACATCATGGATTTCAGAAATGGATGGTGGTTCAATCTTTCTATAGTGGACTAGCTCCTACTAGCAAGAGTTCCCTTGACTCAGCAGCTGGGGGCAAGTTCATGGCAAAGAACAC
>LTAE01008379.1:10499-20692 GCA_001647135.1 Pontederia paniculata | reverse complement strand
AGATCCTACATTTCTCACATTCCTCCTAACTCTAATCTGCACCACGACATCCCTGAACTGTTGCAGTGTCGTCGGCATCCCTCCTTGCTCCTCCTTCTATCACTGTTCGCTGGGCGCGTGAGAAAGAGGAGAAAACAAGAAGAAGGAATAAAAGAGCCAGAGTTGAGAAGAAGAGGAAGAGGAAGAAAAGAGGAAAGAAATTTTAACAAGGGAAATATATGGGTATTAATTGTAGAAGTTATGAGATGAATTTAAAGGTTAAGAATTATAGGCCACCTAGCTCGCCACATGACATTTGGTTTCCCATTTTTTTGTTTCTTTATTTTTTTGGAAATCGAGGCATTATAATAGGGGAGTGGAAAGGTGCATGTCCATCCTTTGACTTCATCCTATGAAGCTCCAACATCTTGATTGTCCATTTCATGAGGTAAGTAATTGACGATGGGGATCATATATGATCTTTTCTACCTTTAAATAAAACTAAAGGTAAACTTTATCTGGTTTGCATTTGATCCAATAGTGTTCCGTTAGATAGAAACATATTTGATGCCAACCCTATGACTGTCATTGAAGTAGCCTTTTGTCTTCCTACCCTAAGAAAAGAAAGAAGTAACTATCAAACTACTACTTTCCCTACAAAAGTTCGAGACAACTATTCAAAATCTTAGTGAAAGCGTTGGTAGAGGGATCGAGGAAACAAGAGGGGAAATGAGGTTGTTATTGTCGGATCCTCTTTCTCATTAAATGTAACTAGAGAACACCCATGCGCTTTGCACGCCTTTAAATTTTATAATTGATTATGTATAATTTTTTTTAATTAGATTGTATGACCAATCAATGTGGGTACAATGATAGATACCAGAAATCAAGTAGTAATTGTTTTTTTTTAATTCTCTTCGTATTTTTGTTCACTTTTTCAATAACTAATTAGCTAGAAAAGGATTTTTTTTATAAGTGAATGTGTCACAATAGATAATGAATAAATCAGTTCTAATCTACAATCGGAATGCTTTGGAAGATTAAAAAAATTAAGATAATGATAATGCCAATGTTATGCAAAATCAATTTTGATCTAGTGCTGGAATGCTTTGGAAGATTAAAAAAATGAAGACAATATATATGATAATATTATGCATTGAGATGTAATTTTATTTATTGAGAAAATTGTGTAAAAGATATTTAAAAAGTTTGAATTCCTCTCTAAGAGCATATAGAATCGATATTACTCTTATTTTCTCATGGATTAGGTTGGACTTTTCATTTATTTTGTTGAAAACCCAACTTATGAGTATAACTATGAGAGTGCATGCAACAACATAAGGTGAAGTAATATGCCAAAAATAAATTCAGCAATGAGTATAAAATGAATAAGACATAAAAAATACTTATGACCTACATTAAATAAAATACTCATTAGAATATCAATCATACACACATATATACTTCATATGTACACGTACATATATACCATAAAAGTTTTTTCAAGCATATATCTTAGGTTGCATTCACTACATTACATTGTCATTATACATTACCTGACAATCTACATTACCTCCCAAAAAGATTTCACTTATTAAATTATAAGCAATGCACATTACCTTATTTAGTATGCATAAGTAATGTACACGATAATCTTTATTACCTTATTTACTATATAAAAATAATAATAATAATAATATATAATTTTACTAAAATATCCTTGAACAATATAGTTATGTTTACAAATTTATATAAATTTAATTTGAACTATGTGACCTTTAATCACAATCATATATCCTAAACTCAAAAATTTTATACATCAAATAAATCAATATATAAAGTAAGTAGTATACAATTATCTAAAAAAAATTAATAACTATTATTATAAATTATTACAATAACTAACAACAAATTATTTATTATTTATTATTTATAAATAATTTTTATATAATTAATTAATAATGTTAATATTAAAAACTAATAAAATAACAATAATAATCTATTTAATGATAAAGAGAAAAATAATATTACTATAATGATTAATAATAATTATATTAAATAATGAAATATAATTTTATTATTTATTTAATTATTTTTATTATTTATCTGAATAAAATTTTAAAGGACAAATGTTGAAAGGAAAATTATAGCAGGTTGTCACTCAAGTGACAATTTGCATTGCCATCTCTCCTATGGGCAAATTAGATTGTCACTTCACAAGAAACTTGCAATATAGATTATTTATAAAAATTAAAGGATTATTTTCATATTTTTTTTGAACTATCGCAAAAATCTAAATCTAATCTTGATATATAAAACTAGAGAGAACTAAGTCTGAACTTTTCTCCATTAGATAATTTATTGAAGTTATTTTGACTTATTAAATTACTATTTTACTCTTCTAATTAAACTCCTTCTCTCTCTACGCTCTCACTCACTTCTCTCACACTTCTCTCTCGCGCTCTCACCTCTCTCTCACGTTCTCGCCTGCGTGCTGCTCGCTTGCGCGCAGACGAGCGTGGGGGCTTGCCTGCGTACGCAATCAAGCGTTGGAGCTCAGTTGCGCGCGCAAGCGAGCAGGGGAGTTTGCATGCATGCACATAGACAAGCGAGGGAGAGAGAGGTCAGAGCGCAAGCGAGAGCAGTGAGAGAGAGGTTAGAGCGGGAATGGTGAGCAAGAGAGGAGAGCGGAGAAAGAAGAGAGAGAAGAGAAGTGTGTGTGAGAGAGAAGAGTGTAAGAGAGAGCGTAGGGAGAAAAAGAGAGATATAATTTTTTTTAATTTGAAGGATAAAATACTAATTTAATAAATCAAAACAATTTGAATAAATTTAATATCAAATTATTGGACTAAATTATTTAATAAAGAAAAGTTATCTAAATTATTACGATGATTCAAGAGAGGTTTATAAAAATAATCTAAAATTAAAATAAGTAAACAAAATAATATTATAGAGGAAGGTAATTTAATATAATATTATCTAGTAATATTGAAAGATTACCTTCACACAAACACTCTCTTAGAGTAATATATAGCTCAAGCCTACGTCACTGTAAAGACAAAGGGAAAAATGTCGGAGGTTGGAGCCTCAAATTCATCGAAAAGGAAAATGTTTGATACCATGTCGTTCAGATCGCTAGGAAGAGAAGGCCTCCAAGAAGGCATATATTATAAACTCGGCGGGCATCTCTTATGTGATTTTCCAGCTCATTAATTAGTTATTGGCAATTTATTCTCTACGAAAAGGCCACTACACACTATAAGAAAAATCCATATTTCTTACAAAAATTTCTTACGAAAAAGAATCCCTCACAAATATCGACAAAAGTTTCTCAGGGAAAAATAATCCCTCAAAAATTCTGACGGGTGTGAGGGACAGATACCCGTCAGAAATTCTGACGGGTTATAATTGTCAGAAATTTTGACGATCAGAAGGACCCGTCAGAATTTTTGAGGGGAAACGCACCCGTCAGAATTTCTGACGGGTACCTTACCCGTCAGAAATTCTGATGGGATCAGAACCCGTCAGAATTTTTGAAGGGTGGCGGGTCCGTTAGAAATTTAGTCCGTGATCCCGCCCGCCACCCGTGAGTGCATAGTAAATCCGTGAGTAAAAAAAATATTTTTTGAGGGACTTTTTCCTCAGAAAATCGCCAATAAATACCTTCTCCCCTTCTCTTCTTCGGCTCACGGAATTTTCCTTATGCGCGCTCGTTTTCCTTCTTCTTCTTAGGTCGTCTTCTCTTTTCCTGCTCACGAAAAGGGTAAACTTTTTTTTCTATCTCCACTTGGTTCTGGCGCGCAGGGTCGCCGGCGGACCCTGTGCGTGGTCGCGCTCGCGGACCTTCGCGTAGGGAGGGCTCTTGCACGATCGTGCGCAGGGGCCTTTCTTATTTTTCTAAATATTTAAATTTAGTCAATTATTTATGTTACATTTTTGTTTAATATTTGTTAGTTTAATATTTTACTTATGTTGATTCAATTAGTGTAATATTATTACTACTTTAATGCATTAGTTTAATATTGATTATTTTAATATTTTATTTATGTTATTTAAATTTATATCACAATTGTTTGGTGTAATTATGTTTATTTTAATGTTACTTGTTATTTTAAGCTATTGATTTTTTATTATTTATTGTTAAAAATAGCTAATTGATTGTGAAATTGTTTGAATATTTCTTACATATTTAATTTTATATCAATTGATTTGGTTACTTATTTACTTTTAATATTGATTGTGAAATTGTTTGAATATTGTTTTAATATTGTTGTATTAATTTAAGAGTTATAAAATTATTGCAGAAAAATGTTTCCTCTGAAAACTCGCCGGAATCCTGATCTTAGAGGACTTACAGAAGAATTTGTGAATGAAGTTGAATATTTCATAAATTTTGTGTGTCAATCGTCTCAGTATTTGCGAGAAGGAACAATTAGATGCCTATGTTTAAAATGTTATAGTACAAACTTTCAATCAATTGAAATTGTTAGAGTTCATTTACATAAAAAAGGGTTTAAACCTAATTATTGGTATTGGGTCGACTTTGGAGAAGAAGAACCTAGTTTTAATAGTAATGAATAGTCAGTTAATCGATTTGCAATAGATGATGATGTAATCCATAGATATGAGAACTTAGTTTATGATGCTACATCAACACAATATGGACATGTTAGATTTCATTAAGAGTTACCTAATAAAGAAGCTGAAAAATTTTATGAATTATTATGTATTTCAAGTCAACCGTTATGGTCGGGGTGTGAAACTCATTTTGAATTATCATTGGTCGTTCGAATGTTGACTCTTAAATCAGATCATAATATATCACATGCATGCTTCGATGCTACTATGGAAATATTGAAGGAGGTGACATTGACAAGATCACGAATTCCATTGAATTATTATAGAACAAAAACATTAGTTTCTAAACTTGGTCTTTCGTCGATAAAGATTGATTGTTGTGAAGATGGATGCATGCTATTTTACAATGACAATATAGATTTGAGAGAATGCAAATTTTGTGGTGCTAAGAGGTACAAATTTTTAAATGTTATGGGCAGAAATAAAAATAAATTCTAGTGAAAATAATGTATTATGTCTTTTATCCCAAGACTTAAAAGATTATATTCTTCTATTGGTTCAGCTTCTTACATGAGATGGCATGTCGAGCACAATACTAAGAAAAATGTTATGTTACATCCATCTGATGGTGAGGCATGGAAACATTTTGATCGAATATACCTAGATTTCTCATATGATCTTAGAAATATAAGACTTGACTTATGTGCAGATGGATTTACTCCATATTCTCAATCTTCGACTCCTTATTCTTATTGGTCACTGATAGTTACTCCATATAACTTACCTCCTGGAGTATGTATGACTGCTAGCTCCATATATATTTTTGACTTGCATCATTCCTGGTCCTCATAATCTCAAACATAATATAGATATTTATTTGCAATCATTAATCGATGAATTGAAAATTTTGTGGAATGCTGTCTTGACATAGGACGTGTCAACGAAACAAAATTTTACAATGAAAGCAACATTAATATGGACAATTAATGATTTTCTTGCATATGGAATGTTATCAGGATGGATGACCATAGGTAAATTAGCTGTCCATATTGTATGCATGAATCAAAAGCTTTTACTTTAAAATACGGAGGAAA
Source organism: Pontederia paniculata (assembly GCA_001647135.1). Lineage (NCBI taxonomy): Eukaryota > Viridiplantae > Streptophyta > Magnoliopsida > Commelinales > Pontederiaceae > Pontederia > Pontederia paniculata. The sequence continues at coordinate 15,041 of LTAE01008379.1, read as the reverse complement.
AAGTTCTTGGTTCGATGTTGTTAAGCGTTTATTAAAGATCACTTAAAATAATGACATCAGACATGAAGGTTATGGTATTTCTCATAATTGAATTAAACTGAGCATATTTTAGGCTTTACCATATTGGAAGGATAATTTGATACGCCATAATTTGGATGTCATGCATATTGAGAAGAATGTCTTTAGAAGTTGCATATCAAAATGACTTGACTACTTTAGTCGAGCCTATCACACACACTGATTTAATTAAAGATTTGCGCGATGATGATCAATTATTTGAAGAGGTTGACGATGTCGATCACAACGAAGAAGATGATGATGTTGACTTAAACGAAGAAAATGATCTGACGTAAGAAGATGAATATGAAACTTTATCCACTTCAGAAAATGAATATGAATTCATTTTTGAATTTCTATACGTGTGATTCCTTCGAAACCTGAAGAGATTCTTTTATTTTTTTTGGAAGTTGATTCAATGTCATCTCTTAATGATGAATAATTATTTCGTAGTACTTTTTGTATATTTGAAATTTGTATTTGTATTAAAGGATCAATTATTTTGTATTTTATAATAGTTAAGGATGCATCTACATGAAGTTGATGAATTGTCTGACCACTCGTCCTCATCGGAAGAAGTTAATGAAGTTAATTCTTATCCGATATCTTTACCTTTTTGTGGCTGTCTAATTGTTAATATTTTGTTTGTTATACAATTTTTATAATCATTATTTTTGTTATTGAAAATATTTTCTCTTCATTGTTATAAGAGCCTCCAGACATTAGGAAATGATTTCCCAGTTGTGAATATCATTCTCTTGATTGTTTAAATGAAGATGCAACACAATGTCATTCTCCTCAATATTTTTAAGTTATATTTGATGAACTTAATAAATGCATATTTGTTCATATATTATTTAAAATTTATATTATTTTTTTCTATAGATGTTTTTCCATTCTCAAGGACAAAGGAAAGGTCAAAGAGAGATCTGGTGGATCATCGGGCCGTTTTGATCATGATTTTGAACAGGGACGAGAAAATTCTTCCCGGGGCATAAGAATATTAGAAAGACGCCCATCAATACATAATGATGCTGAGTTATTATCCAGCGCATCGTCACCTGATATTGCTGATGCACCGACACATGTTCCAGATGATAATGATTATGTTCAAAATATCAACACATCGAACCAACAATATAAAGTATATTTTCAACCCGATGGATATTCTAGGTAAATTAAAGCATCATTATATTAATTTATTTATACGTAAATTTAATTATTTAATGTGTAGATTTGTTCCTTCGAAACCTGCTTCCACTGCTTTGGGTAAAGTTATTCGATAGAGTTATGAACAATCTTGGCTTTCTTGAAAGGAAATACATATTGCCACCAGACAAATGTAGTTTAGAGAATTTCAGGTTTATTTTTATAATTTTCTTTAATTGAATGTTAATAATCATGTTCTAATTCGTCAATTTTTTAAGTCTGATGTTTAATAGGATGTCGAGAACAATGAAGTTACGTGGAAAGTATTTAACACTCGGTGTTCAAAGAGGTTGTCTTCAATATTATTTGAAGTGCATGCCGCACAAGTTAGGCCTAATTGGATTGACGAGAATATATTGATCGACTTACTTTCTAAATGGTCCACTGATGATATAAACGTGAAACAGCGAAGGCTAATCGCGCATCTGAACAAGACGCTTGTTTATATGTGGGTGGTTGTATTTCTAGGAGTACCACCGCTCAAAGAATGATATGTTAAAGTATTTTAATTTGTTATGTTAAACTTTTTATTGCAAATTAATTATTGATAAAATTTCTTTCAGAAATTGGATCGCGGTGAAAAACTCACATAAGATGAAGTTTTTCTGAGAACTCATCACAGAAAAGATAAGGATGAGATTTCAGAATTTGCAAAAAACAAATATGTAAGATATTAATATCTCTTAATATTTGATTCAATATTTTATTATAGCTATTTTTTTATTTATAATTATATTTCAAGAAGGATTTAAAGCGAAATAAGTGGAGCATATAACTTGAGTTACACAAGAAGGAAGCACACCAAAACCAACTAGAGAACTTTGGAGGGAACATGTTGGCACGAACAAAAATCGTGTCTATGATTTAGATTCATATGTCACTTATGTTGACTTAGGATCAGCGCACAAATCTGTGTCGGGCCCTTTAAGTGAAGAGATACAATGATGTGTCGATGAACGACTTAAGCAGATGGAACAACAGATGTAAGAATGAATGGAACAGCAGATGCAACAGTGATTTGAAATGCAGATGGAACAAGCTCGGCGTGCGCAAAGAAAAGTAATGAAAGAAATTTAGAGACTGATGATGAAAGGGCAAGCTCCTCCTGAAGATACTGATGATGATAATGATATGTAAATTAAATATTTGGAACAAAATATGCAATATATTTTAATTAATATTAATATTTTTGTAAATTATTTTTTTAATTTTTTAAAAATTTTTGACAGAATAATATTCCGTCAGAATTTCTGACGGGTTCAGTACCCGTCAGAAAATTTTTTCCAACGACCTTTTTTCTAACGTTTTTTTCCCATCAGAAATTTCGTCAGAAACCACGTCTCTGACGGATTTTTCCTAATTTTTCGTCAGAAATTCTGTTAGAAAATAGAAAATGTTAATTTTATTGTAGTGACAACAATTAGTTAGTGGCCATTTGTTTCCACTATAGAAATTTATAACATAAAAGAAATACGGATGACTCGGGAGATGATAGAGAAGGTAAGAGGAAGTTAAAGAAGAGAGCAAAATAAAAAAATTCAATAAAATCACCTAAAAGATAAATAGGAAGAATGTTTTTTATAATTGGCATCTAAAGAGAAATATGAGTTAGTTTGTAATGGCAAAAATAATATGGTTGACTAAATTAATTGAAACAATATGGCAGCCTAAATTAACTGAGTTATGTAACGAAGAAAAATAATATGGCTGTCTAAATTAATTGAGTTATTATGTAACTAAAAAAAATAATGTGGCTGCAAATTTAATTGAGTTATGTAAGAAAAAAAATGATTGTCTAAATTAATTGAATTATTATGTAACTGAAAAAAATAATGTGGTTGTCTAAATTAATTGCAAAAAGATTGAGATATAGGCTGTGTTTGGCATGAATAACGGATTAATAAGCGAATAGCGGTTTAAGAGCGGATAGAGGTTTATTTAAAGGATAGCGGTTAATATTTAGCGGTTCGTTAAGATGATAATAAAAAAATATTTGATAAATATGGTGGTGAAATTAATTGATAACTATAAAATGACATAAATAGGCTTAATACATCAATATGATAAATCATTTAATTTATAATATTATGTACTTTCTAAAAACTTTTTATGTGATTTATGATAATTAATTTAGAATAATCTTCTTAACTAACTATATATTAATAAATAAAATATTTAAATTAAAAAAATTATATTTACTAATGTCAATATTATTTAAAATGTCAATAATAATAAGTATTTATGATTATATGCATAGCTCAAATTCTAATAAAAGTTCTAATAAAAAAGAAGGGTAAATTGGGTATAAAAGTTCAACCTCTATTTTTCATCCGCTAAACGTTAATGAAAATAGTCTATCACTCAACCGCTAACCGCTTACCTATAAAATAATTTACCAAACACTTTGTTGTAAAAAAAATAGCGGTTTGACCAAGTCAAACCTCTAAACTCTAATCTAAACTCTAATTTTTTAGTTACCAAACACAGTCATAAAAAGGCAACTATATCAATTAGTTAGTGCCATTTATTTCCATTACATGAATTTATAACCGTAAAAGAAATATGGATGACTTGAGAGAAGAGAGAGAAAGAGAGTAATGATTGGTTATTAAGGGGAAGTTAAAGGAGTAAAATGAAAAAAATCAATAAATCATGTAAAAGACAAATAAGAAGAATGGTTTTATAATTAGCGTCGAAAGAGGAATATGAGTCATTATGTAACAAAAAAAATAATGTGGCTGCCTAAATTAATTGAGTTATGCAACTAAGAAAAGATAATATATTTGTCTAAATTAATTGAGTTATTATGTAACTGAAAAAAAAAATGTGGCCGCCTAAATTAATTGCAGAAATACGATTAATTGAGATATTTTTACTCTTAATGTCAAAGAAAATGAGAAAAAATAACTAGCATTTGTAAAAGGAGAGAAGCTTGAAATTGCCAATGGAAAAAGAATAAAATGGCTGTCTAAACTAATTGAGTAATTATGTAATTTACCACCTAAATTAATTGTAACAAGATAATTATTTTGATATATATATAGATATATATATTATGTAAAATAGTTTTGCAGCGCTGTAAATTACAACACGATTCATTTCTCCACATTTATATGTATATCTATTATGTAGGGCTATGTTCATAAGTACACATGAGTGAATGTGCATGCAAATATGAGGGAGATGAGCTCATATAGTTTACAGTGATGCACCATCTTTACCTCTCTCTCTCTCTCTCTCTCTCTCTCTCTCTCTCTCTATATATATATATATATA
>LTAE01008377.1:4918-20695 GCA_001647135.1 Pontederia paniculata | reverse complement strand
GCACAACAACAACAAAAAGGAAGAAATACAACCATCAGTTTCAGTTAAAAAAGAGGATTCGCCCCCCGCGGTACGGACCTTTATAAATAAGGGTTAGAGTTTTATGATATGAAATTTGATGCATTCATTCTTTTCATATTTTCTTCTTATTTTACCATGATCATGCTTAAAAACAAATCTTTTGCTGTGTAATCGAAAAGTAAAACTAAACAAGGAAAATAGAAAATTTACCCCTCGGAACTCCCACTGATTCTGGATGTATTTCCGTATACCTCTACCACTAGTTGCCTGTGAACTCTCCTGCTGGCTAAACGAATAGAAATTGTTCCCTTGGTCTGCCAAATCGCCTTCTGATAGGCCACAGAAAGGATTAAATAATCTAGAGTACAAGTAATGCAAAAGCAAATAGAAAAAAATAAAGGATACAAATTAATGGTTGTGAAACAAAAGAATCAACAATAGTTCAACTATTTTTGGGTTCAAAGAAATAAAATAATCAACATTTCTGGGTTCAATGAAAAAAAAAAACAAAGATATAGGGCGAAAGGGCAAAGGACGAACTTGAAGAATCGGCGTGCGAAGAGAGAACTCAAGCAGATAGCAGCACTGTTGAGAGGGCTTCGGTGATGGGAACGCCGGAGGTAGCTCCGGTGACGGGGCTCCGATGATGGGGCTCTGATGATGGAGAAAAACTTGAACAATCTGGGGCGACGATGAAGAGAGAACGTAGGCGGACAATAACACCGTGAGAGGGCTCGCGCAATGTCTTAAAGATGACTCCGATGATGGGGATGCCGAAGGTGGCTCCGGTGATGGGGCTCCGGTGATGGGGAAAAGGAAGTAGAAACAACTAGGGTTACGGTAGAAAAGAAATAACCGCAGCGGCTCATAACATGAAAAATAACCTTCTTTGTTCCAAAGTAATATGACTAGTATTTGCAACCATCTATGGTCGTCACAATTTTTTTAAAAAAAAATCGCATCTTCTACAATTAAATTGCGATTAATAAAGTATAATAGTTGCAAATATGGTCGCAATTTTTTCAATATTATTCGTAATTATTATAGTGAGACCAAACGGTTGCAATGTGGTAGCAAAAATACAACCGCGTATTGGTGGTAGCTGATGTTGGTCGTAGATAAAGATTTTTTTTGTAGTGACACCATATCAATATATGAATTTGTCAAAGTTTTCACAAAATTATCTTGATTACTTGAACTTTCATCTTCCCAATATTTTTCACCATGCAATGTCCAATTCAAATAATTCACCCAAAAACTCTTTCGATATAAATTCATCTCGACATTATATCTTAGTTTCAAACAATTCGCACATGGACAACGAATGCGACCAAGAGAATCAGCTACACCTCATTATTCATATGCAAATCGTAAGAATTCATTAACTCTGTCCTTAATTTTTTTCACAAACATAACTCTTATCATCTTTCCACTGAAAAATCCAACTTCGATCAGGTCTCATTATACTATATAAATATGAATGAAACTTTATTAAATATGAGTTGAACATAATTAAATATGAATCGAACATGATTACAAATACTAAAAATGATTAGATATTCACTGAATATGATTATAAATGAACTAGACATTAAATATAAATGAAATAAAATTACATATCAACGAAACATAATTATATATGAACTAAATATGATTAAATATGAATAGACATAATTAAGGATGAACTTCACATGTGTCGCAGGCACGCCCTCCTCACGAGTGAGGAGGGCTGTCGGCGCGGCCCTCCTCAAGTGTGAGGAGGGCCACTGGCGTCGCCCTCATCACTGTTGTGAGGAGGGCAGCGCTGGCGGTGTGAGGAGGGTGCCGAAGAAGAAGTCGTGGTGGAGAAATACCAATAGCGAGACGGTGAGGCGGCGAACGGGCAACAAGACGGTGAACCAGATAGGCAACACAGAGAAGAAGGCGATAGGGGAAAAAAAATTAAGATCGAGAAATTTTAAGACACGAGAATTAGCGATGGAACTTCTTCGTCGCTAATCCATCATCAATTTGTCGCTATTTTTGATTGTTTTTTAAAATAAATAAACAAAATAACGACTACGATCATCTGTCGCAGATCATTATTGATGATAATTTGTATTCGTCATTATCTCTGTCGCTAAGACGTCGTAAATTATTCAAAAAAATAAACTTGATCATTTTATTTTGTCGCTAAGACGTCACTATTAAATATGATTTAGCGACAGATATATCTATCACTAATTCTCACTATTCTTATAGTGAAATGAGAGTCCATGATACTTCATCGTATAACAATAAACTCAAAAGAAAATTTTGTGGCGTTGTGACTTCTACTAAATTCCAAGCATCTTATATAGGTGCACTTCACCCTTACCTCCAACCACCCCTTGGTTGCTGAGTTTTCAACAGCCACTCCTAAGTCAGTTGAGAAGTTTCTCCCTTTTGCCTCAAGCGGTCACGTACGAAGCGATAAAATCACTCCATCAATGACCACAATAGGTCATCCGTATAACATCTCTCACTTGACCGATGTGGTCATGCAATCTCATAACTTTCACAATATGTGTAGTACGAAATGGAGATATAAACTTGAAGTTCTTTATTCAATCTCACTTAAGTATTATTGAATCTCATTAAATCAACGTATTTAATGAATATTTTTGCTAAATTTTATTTTGTCAAATAATCTACTAACATTCACTATCACTTTTTTTTCATTTCACTATATCAATGTACATAGTGAGATTCGATCTTGATGCCTTTAGAACTATTTGCTCCACTATCTATCAAGCTTATGATCACTTGATTATCGTAGTTTATTTGCAATGGTTCATCGATCGAGTTGAGACCAACTTCTAAAAGAATATATTAAAAAAATATATTATTAAGTTAAACATATTATATTAAAATTATTACAGTTTTTATATTCAATTAATTTATTTATAAAATATTTTTATTATTTGGTTTTCTTGGGGTTCATTCAAACACCCATTGGATATTTAATTTATCCAAACATAATTGAAACTAAATGTAAAATTAATTATTTCTAAAGCCTGAAGAATCTTATATTCTACTTATCAAATGCATGGTCTTTGCTCTGGTAAAACTTAATATGTTATTTTCCTCTTTAGTTATTACACATGTCCATCTCGAAGGAAATGGCTGACTTTTTGGCTAACCTTGCTCGCTCATGGCTTTCAGATGAATTTTGGGAGGTGTCTCATTTACCAAGACTTGATGGGCTTCGTATGAATACATAGTTCACTTTTTCCTTTAAAAAAATTAATGAAATACAAGAAAAAAAAACTGAGCTTCAGTTGAAAAGAGAAACCTAAATGGCCAGTAATGATCACAGTTAAGACTCGATTATTTCATACAATATTATATTCTTTCCAGGATAAGTAATTAGATGCTACTTCAGAGTAGAAAGAGAGCATCTTACTGCATATGTATATTATATGCAGTGTCCAACATATTTATTATACACACAAACACATACACTATATCCTTAAATCACGCCATACATGTATATAGTTATATGCGATCACTTCATGCCACGCGAGGATCCGACCGAAGAGTTAGTTAGTGATAGTAATGATCTTGGGGCAGTTCTTGGCAATGAACTCCGCCAGCTTCTGCATCTCTCTATCGCTATCGATCAATTGGTTCTTGTTGATGTCGGCTTTGGACATCGCCAACCACGTCCACAGCCATTTGAAGTGCATCCCTGCTGCGTGCAGCGCATCTTTCAGCTCCGCCTTGCTGATGCGGCCATCCCCGTCGGCGTCGATGGATTTGATCCATTCCTTGAACTGTGCCTCGAACGACATACCGGTGGCCGCGTAGTTACTGCGGCAGAGTAGTTTAAGATCTCTTACTCTCTCTAGGTGTAAGCACAAGGCATGCATACACCTGGTTGGCATCAATTTATAGAGCCTCTAAGCTCATTGACATGACCAATGCAGAGGCGACAACTTGATGGATAAGCATAAGCTTCTCATAGGCAAAATGTTGTGGGCCATGTTTTTACGTTGACATAATTTTAAATCTGGTCGTAGGATGGCTTTATATAATATACAAATTGATCATGAAAATGAAAAAAAAAACTATAAGATATACTGTAATAGTGAACAAAACATACAAACAAGGTTGTGCTTATAAATATTAGCAAGGCGACTTTTAAAATAAATCAATCATGAATGAATAATTATTTTTCTTTAACTTCATCAAACTAACTAAATTAAACATTATAACTCTATTTTTTTAAAAAAATATGATTAATATGAAATAATTTTTTAAGTCAAATATTTTTATTAATATTGTAAAGTATATATATATATGTATGTTGTGACCAAATAATTTATGTCTAATTTTATTATAATTTATTTTTTTATATTTTATTAAGAATTTTACTTTTCTCTATTTTAAAAAATATATTTTGACCTCTCAAGTCTTTCTTTAGGTCCGTATTAGGCGACCTAAAAAGGGAAACTTACTGGTACCTATGATTCGAGACAAAAGTTAGTCAACTAAAAAATATTCCTGTGATGTTACACTGATGACTGGTGTTTAATTTAAAAAGAAATATAATTGAGCCTGCTTTTTTATAGTTTATGATTATCCAAACGCCGGTTATTCATGGGATCTAAATTTAACAGGTAACGTGATTATAGTGCAATCATCCTGGCTAAATATAGGAATTTGATTATATGTGCTTTTATTTCTACTTTTTCATGTATTAAAATTAAGTCTTACGGCCGAAGAAATAATTAAACTAACGCTAGCTGCAATGATCAGTGGAGAGTCACATTAACCGATTGTGTCATTTATTAGTTCCAAATTCCAATCGAAGTATATTGATATTTAATCATCTAACTTAACTTTGTGGACTAAAAGTGTAAAACGTGTTCCACGGGCTCCTTATCCCTTTATTATTATTTATATTCAGTTGCCCACAACAATATTCTTTCATTATAACCACTTGAAAGCATATGCGCCATCTCCATCGGAAAAGAAAGAAAATAAATAATGCTGACTCATCGGCATAGATGTTCTTCTTCACAGCACTTCACGACATTCTTTGTGGATATGTTGCTTCATCAACATCAAAACCATTGATGCAAAAAAAAAACAACAGTCAAAACTATTATCCATGAATTTATATTGCGGGATCGATAACGAAGTTAAAAGGCCCGTAAAAGACCAAAGAATGGCATCTGGTCAATTACACAAAACAATGTCATACGGACAAATTTGCCAAAAATAATGTCAGTTGGTCAACATTGTTCATTTCTTCTCATCCAATACTTTTATGAAAAAAAAGTCGAATACTTTTATGTCATCGTCGAACATTTTAAAAGCGAATCTCCATCGATACAACTTTCGGTTCCTGTGGTCAGAGGACGTCACCAACCTCCTGAAAGTGCAGAGTAATTTTCCACCTCAAGTTGTCAACCTTTCCCCTAAGCTTATTTTTAATTACGATTCTTGATAGACTTATAAAGACTATAAAAGAAGTAATATTTGATGGGAAAATTTGAGAACAACTAGAAGTTCACAGAAAGAAAAATGCAGAAAAATAGAGAAAACACACATATTTACCCAGATTCACATTTTTGAGAGGGCTACGTCCTGCAAAGAGATTTCACTATATTCTTGTTTTTTGTTACAACCGCTCAACATTAAGTCTGAAATAAGAGCAATATATATATATATATATATATATATATGGGTCCAAAAACTTAACAGATAGTAAATCTCTTAATCTCCACCATACGAGCCAGCTTAAATAAAAGCCCAAACCCGTCGGGGGCGGTGCCCCCGAATCCCCCTTTCCGGGCGTAGGGATTAGATGTCCTTGGGTAATACTCCAGTTCCCCTAAGCTCACGTGGGCGTACCCGGTGTGAGAAACAAGAAACCCTGAAGTATTCACCAACTCTAACAATATTGTGAAGATTGCTATCTTACATACGATTCAATGATCGTTATGAACCAAAAATTATATTTTATACACTAATGTATGTGAATGTATTAGTTAAACATACTATGATATTTTGATGTAATAAATTGAAAATACAATGGTTGAGATCATTTAAGGTATAATTGTATTTTTATTTATTTCATATTTTATAATTATGGCAAATTATCAATTTTAAAGTTCAGATTGAGATTTAAAAAAGATATTGTATTTTGTAACATCTAGACAAGGATCGAGTTTATTTTTCTTAAGAAATTCATAAGATTGAATTCAGAGCTCGACAATCCTGATAATACTCTTTTAACTTTCAGTATAACTCATTCCACCGGCGTGTGTGCTAATACTCCGTTGATAAGTATATCATATGTGGCATATCCACGTATACCACATGAACTTTACGTAGGATAAACAATATACCTTTAAATAAATATATTGATTCATAGTGAAGCAATATAATTAAACCGACCATTGGAACATCCAACATTTCACTATTCTAAATTCAAACTATATTACCAACCTTTCAAATTGCCAAAAACTTCAGGAGGGTCTTTGCTAAAAATCTAAGAACACGTCAAATACACATGTGGGCCAAGTACGAATTATAAACATAAATTAAATGGGTCAAATGCCCAAATGAGAATCCACGCTACTTCACTATAGTAACAATAAATTCGAAAGAAAATTTTGTGGCATTATGGCTTCTTCTACTCAATTCCGAGTATCTTATATAGGTGCACTTCACCCTTACCTCTGACCGCCCCTTGGTCGCCGAATTTTCGGTAGCAACTCCTAAGTCAGTTGAGGAGTTTCTCCCTTTTGCCTCAAGCGGTCATCTACGGAGCAATAAAATAACTCCATCGATGACCACAATTGGTCACCGGTATAGCATCTCTCACTTGATTGATGTGATCATACAATCTCATAATTTTCACAATATGTGTAGTACGAAATGGAGATATAAACTTGAAGTTCTTTATTCAATCTCACTTAAGTATTTTTGAATTAAATTAAATCAACATATTTAATGAATATTTCTGTTAATTTTTTCTTTGTCAAATAATCAACTAACACATAATTTATAGGCATGTAAGTCATTGTCACTTTTTTTTCGTTTCACGATATCAATGTACATAGTGAAATTCGATCTCGGTGTGTTTGCCTTTATAAATATCTGCTCCACTATCTATCAAGCTTATTACTGCTTGATTATCGTAGTTTATCTATAATGGTCCATCGACCAAGTTGAGCCCAAGTTTTAAAAGAAAATGTCTAATTCATATTGCATGAGTGGTTATCATACCACACGTAATGTATTCAGCTTCTTGTGTGTGTTCATCTACACATCTTCTTTTTTTCTCTAATAAACAACTGCACCACCCAACAAAAATAAGTGATTTAATATGGATTTTTTACCATCATTGTCACGCTAAATTCGTAATTGAATAACCTACAATCTTAAATGAATCAATTTGATATGTCAATTTTAATTATAAGATGCCTTTGAAATATTTAAGTATCATCTTAATATATTTTCCATATGTTTTCTCACTTTGATATCTAATAATCAAGCTTACTAGATAAGTCAAATCAATTATTGTACATAATATTGTATGGGTCAAGCTACGTATCACTTGTGTATAGGAAAAATCTAAACAGTTTTTGCTCTACATTAAGATATTGACATTTACTAAGTCGTTTCCCTCTTACAATAGATGTTGATTCTAGAGTATTATTCTACATTCCAAATTATTTTAATATATTATTGAGATATTATTCTTGACTCAAACTCAATATTCTCGAGTTCCTCTGTCGAGTAATTTGAACTCTGAGAACATAATATGCTTCTTTCATATTCTTTATTTTAAATTCCTTGTTCAATTTCTCTTTAGTTTCATTGAGCATTGTAATATTATTTTCGACGAGCAAAATGTCATTTTCATGCAATGACAATAGAAAAAAAATTTCTATCACTCCTTTTGATGTACACACAATGGTCTATTTTTTCGCAATAAATCTAAACTAGACAATCGTCACATGAAATTTTTAGTATCGCTTTTGGTCATATAATAATTTTTTACAGCTTGTAAAATTTTCTGAACGATGATAGTCAAGGTGTTAATTTTTTTGATTTTTTGTAATATTCTTTCTCTTTCAATTCAAAGAATGAACTCCCTTTGTATTCTTTAGTTTATTTCATGAAAAATTTTAGTGCAATGAAAAATATATGGAACCTTTATTTTTAATGAAATTTATATAGTTTGACAATTTTTTATGTGTATGTATGTAGTTCTTAACATTTTTCATCATTTCTATGAGATTTTGACTTTGCTAGCATGTTGGATAGAAATAATAAACTCTTAGTTCTCTTTGATTTCTGAAATTAATTTCTAAATTTTATTCGAAACATCTTGGAGAGGAGTATTTTAGATGTAAGGTCTATAAGATTAGCATCATAGAAAAGAATGATACATAGCTTAAAAAATATATTTTAATACATATTATTTTTTTATTAGATTAGATTGACATCTTAAAGAAGAACAATCAAGTCAATTAGAATTAAGATAATTAGTTCATCATGAGAAAATAAAAAACTTTTTGTACATTCTAATACTCATAAAAAAATAATTACAACTTAACTTTCATTAGATATTTAATAAAATATTATTTATGCTTACTTATCTTATCTTATCCTAATTCAGTCTGGTTGAAAATATAGATACTTATGTAGGATGCCTTTATATATCTCCATAAAAATTGATCTTGAAAATGAAAAAAATGAACTATAAAATATACCGGAATAACATAAAATGAATCCGATGAAGGTGTTCCTAGTTAAGTAGGGAACATTATGTTACCTAGCTTTTCAATCGTAGGATATTAGATTACGGTGGATGTTAGATTTTCTCTCTTCTAAATCTTTTCTCTCTCTTAAATCTATCCATCGTAGATTTAGTATCATAGGATTGAGAAGATAGGTAACATAGTGCTCACTACTTAACTAAGGAGCATCTTTATTTTTTCCATATAAAATTTAGTGACATGTGAATCGAACATAAAAACAAGGTTCTGACTTATAAATATTAGTAAGGCGACTTTTAAAGTATACCAATCATGAGTTTGAATAATTTATTTCTTGGATTAAGCATGTTACATATATAAGTGTGCTTTCGAGGTCAATGCTACATTGTCAATCAACTAAGGGGTAGTTTGGTTTGACGTAATTGTAATTCTGGAATGTAAATGGTTGTAGTTAGAAAATGAATTACGTTATTTGGTTGAAGCTAAAAAAATTGATGTATATATTTAGTTAGAATAAAATATTATCATAGAATAATAAATAAATAAAATATAAGTAAAAATTAAAATTATTTTTCTTATTTTTATTTTTTGAATGTAAATACATTTACATGTAATTGCATTTCCGGTACAATTTTCTATGCATGATGTAGTCATATTTGCAATAAATCAAACATGAAAATTACGTTTACTATAATTAAAATTCCAATTATCACCAATTACACCAAACCAAACACATCCTAAAAGAGTTTATTATGTTAAGTGTTAATTTTCTTTTAAAAAAATAATTTGTAGAGGAAGATAAATTTGTGATAATATTTCTTATATTCCGTTATGTAAAAATATATAAATTAACTATTATTTCTTTAGATACATGACGAGGTGCAAACCAAGAAAATGATTTAAAAGTGGAAACTAGTTTTCCATTAACTCTTGTTAAAATCCGGCCTTCATTTATCGCAAATTTTCTCATTGTAAAACCTTAGAAAATTTAAGTGAGCCTAAATTCAGTAGTTCATTTGCTTTTAAAACAAAGGTAATAGAGAAAAAAAATAAAAAAATATTATATTAATAGTATTATTTAAAATAAAAAATTATTATTTTTTCTTTCTAGTTAATTAAAATTTATTTATGATTGAATTGTGCCCTCCATTATCCTCCCTTGATTTCATCATCTTTTTTTCCTTCTCTTCTCCTACTCTATCAAAATCAAAATGCATCCTAAAATTATAGAGCGTTCCATGTGTTTATTAAAAAAAATTGACGTACATTCTCATGAAATAAGCATTTGGTCCGTCTAAAATTAACATATTAAATATTCTATCAATAATCTAAAAACTTAATATTTATATTTATATTCTTAATATATGAAATGTCAAATAGTTTATGTCTAGTTTTATTATAACTATTTTTTAATAGTTTATGAAGCATTTCACTTGCCTCAATTAGGCGACCTAAAAAGGGAAACTTCTTGGTTTCTTTCTGTGATGGGTGAAAAATGATTCAAAAATCTTTTTGTGATGTTTCACTGATGATTGGTACTTAATTCAAACAATTATAACTGAGCCGGCTTTGTAATAGTTTATTATTATCCAAACGTCGGATATTCGTGGGATATAAATTTAACAGATAACAATAAAACTAACGACTAGTTGTAATGATCGGTGCAGAGATACATTAACCGATTATGTCATTTAGTTTCAAATTTCAATCGAATTATATTAGTAAATAAACGGAGAATTTAATAAAGATGTATCTTAAATAGAATATAACGTATCTCTTATCTTTTGAACAGTAGAATTTAAAATTTATTTTTTAAAAAATAAGTAAAAAATATAAATTGTAAATATTAAAAAATATGAATATTAAATTATTTATTTTTAATTGTACGCCTCAAATTCAATGGTTTAAAAAATTAGATAGACATCACCGCAAATCTGATGATATATATAAGTCAAATCAACTTTAAATCGTATATTAATGATCAGAATTAATATTCTATTATTTCTTATCTTACAAATATTATATATTTTCAGGATAAAAAAAAGATGCTACTACAACGTAGATATAGAACAGCTTACACCATATATAATTAATTGTGCACACAAACAGACACACTTTTGGTTATATTTTTCGATAAGTACACGAACATATATGTATATCTTAAATCACGCCATGCATATATTATATGCGATCCGACGGAGGAGTCAATTAATAGTTGGTTATACTACTAATTGGTAATGATCTCGGGGCAGTTCTTGACAACGAACTCCAGCAGCTTCTGGATCTCTTGTTCGCCGTCGATAACATGGTTACTGTTGAGGTCGGCCTTGAACATCGCCCGACATATCCACACCCATTTGAATTTCTTCCCTCCTGCGCGCAGCGCTTGCCTCAGCTCCGCCTTGCTGATGACACCATCATTGTTGGTGTCAATGGATTCGATCCATTCCTTGAACTGTGGCACGCTCATAAGGTTGCTGCCTTCGGAGATGGGGGATTCGAGGATCATGGTGATCACTAATTAAGTAGCTACGTACTGCGGTAGAGTAGTTTAAGATCTCTTGCTGGGTGTAAGCACAGGGCATGGATGCATATGTATGGTTGGCATCAATTTATAGAGCCGCGATAAGCTGCTCATTGACATCATGATTGCAGGCGGCAACTTGATGGATAAGCTTCACATAGACAATATGTGTTGTGGACCATGTATATGTTGGCATAATTTGAATGAGTCGTCTCGGATGAAAGCGAAATCTCGTTGAAGATATAGATTTAACTAGCTAGATGAGTTTATCATCATACAATTAAGAGGTGTAGTGCAAACTCATACAATTAAGAGGTGTAGTACTAGTTTGCATTATCTCATATTTTGAAATATTAAATTTGGGATCAATGATCCAATTAATCAAATCAATCAATTGAATAATCAAAATTTGATTGTTTGATGTAATTTAATTAGATAATTTTCAAGTATTGTCCTTCAACTTTAGTTTCAATATTTTTTTATGTCTTCTAACTTTCTTTTTTCTGGTATCACCTCCATCTTTGTATGTTTTATATATTTTAATCCTTTTATCAGTTAGAATAAAATTTTCTTTCATTTAGCTATATTGAATAAATCCATATAGATATTTTATGTTGTCGTTATAGTAAAATATATCACATTGATTTCACACTACGTTATACGATACTACAAATCGTGTATCTGAAAAATCTCATATGACGGTGTAAAATTAACGTGACATATTTCATTATAATAATTAGATAAAATATTGATAAAAATGTATTTAGTTAGAAAATGAAAGAAAAAATATTTTAGTCAATAAAAGGATGAAGATGATAAAACATAAAGAGTTGGAGGATTAATGATGCAAAATAAAAAAATATTGAGAAGAGAACTGAATGAATATACGCAAAAATTATCCTAATTTAATTTGTGCCATCAATCCAAATATCGATGTACCACATCATTAGCAACAATGGTGTTGTGTACACTTCCATTTTTTTTCCTACAATCAAGTTTTGAATATGAAAAAAAAAATTAAGATATATAGTTGTAGTTAGAATTGATACCCAAAACGATTACAATATATATATATATATATATATATATATATATATATATATATGTATGTATATATATGCTTAGCGTTTTTTTTGTGTGGAAATTAAGTTCTAGGAAAAGATAAATTTTGCGATAGTGCCTTTTATCTTCATTCATTTATGAAGCGCGAATCAAGAAAATGATCTTAAAAAGGATTTATTTTGCATTTAAATCTTGTTAAAATTCAGCAAGTCTTCGTTTATTTTTTTTTAAATAATTTGTCTCATAACGAATTATAGAGCCTCTGATTTATTTTTCTTTGATGTGAGTTTTTTCTCCCTTTATTATTTTTATGATAATATATTTTATTAATGGGCCTTGGCCCGCCCTGGGTATTACACATTAGAAAGATATATTTTTATTTGTAGAAAATATGATGCATTTATTTTTAACACGAAAGAAGCATCTTCCCACCTTAAATTAATATATAAATATAAATTAGCTCATATATAGTTTTATTGCATTCATTTATTAAGCATTTTCCATTTTTTCTCTTATTTTCCTTTTGATCCGTATTCCATGTGAGGCAAAAAAAAAGGACTACTTGAAAAAGTATTTTCGTGATATTTTACTAATATGATTGGTGCAGGGGCGAATCCACATATATCCTGGAGGATCTCTATTCTCCAATTTTTCGGTGTTTAAAATATATATACGTATATACTAGTAGTTATAGTCAATAAATAAAATAAATGCTAATAAATTATTAGAATTATCTAATTGGCATTAGTTTGACTAATATTTCGAGATCTAAAACTTAAATTTAGGTCTCTCTTAATTTTTTTATAATTTATTGTTATATATTTTGACCCCTCCCCCCTTAATTTTTTGGTCCCCAACTATCTTTTCTATCTGGGTCCTCCCTAAATTGGTGTTTAATTAAAAAATAATTTTTTGACGTTTCATGAGTGCGCTTTACAACTTATGGTCCCTTCATATTAAGTCATGAGTGTTTCACATTTAGGGCCCGTTTGACTTAGCTGATAAAAAATACTTGATAAGCACTAATGCTGATAAGCATTTTAAGTGATGATACTTATTTTAAAATATAAATAGTTATATGTTTGGATAAAAAGTGCTCATAATATCAATAAGTAGTTGTAGTGTTAAAATAAATATTGATTAATATACCCTTAAAGTTATATAATAATAATAATAATATTAAAAAATATGGATAAAAGAATAATATAGTTGGTTAAAACTAATAAGCCAACAACTTTAAAAATAAGTAGGGGGGACCCTGTTTATTTTTTTTAACCTATAAATAGTTACCTAACAACTTATAAGTATATTTTTTTAGTTACCAAACACGTAAATTTTAATTTACTTATAAGTAGTTTTAACCTACTTATAAGCTTAGCCAAACAGACTCTTAGAAGCAGTTCGTTTAACTTCTGGGTTAGAATGGACAAAATGTTGCTGTCCCTTAGGGGACAACTTGAGGCTCATTGTATCAACTGTTGGATCAAAGATCCACGACTGTAATAAAAAGTGACTAAATTGTTTGCAGTCATGAACTTTTTGATCCAACGACTGAAATAATGGACTTATCCCCTCTTTAAAAAGGGGACAGCAACATTAAGCTCATATTGAATTATCTTATATCGTTGGGAGAGCCAAATTTTCTGAATTGAAATTATTAAATGCTAATATCCTAAATAAAGATAGACGCGCAAACCTTTTTTTTTTAATTAGAGGGGGACAAAGAGTGTATATTGTACGTATTAAATAAAGAGTTTATTTGCATATCAAATAATATACGTATTTGACAAATTAAATTTAAAATAAATATAAATTAAGAAAATGCACTTTAATGTATAACTCACTGACTGAACGTTAATGGACTTACATTCAGTGGCCCCAAATGTTAGGGTTCGGACAACAATATTCTTTCATTTAACCACTTGGAAAGCATATGCGCCATCTCCATCGGAAAAGAAAGAAAATACTATCTTTTTTGTTGAATATACCACAATAATGTTGAGTCACCGCTATTAGTGGTCTTTTCTTACAACAGTCCGCAATATTCTTTGTAGATATGTTGCTTCATCATATCCAGACCCATCAAAACCATTAAAACATCCTTCTACAAAATAGAGGGAAAAAAAGATATCTAATATGAAAAAGGGGATAAAAGTTGTACAACTCTTTTTCTAATCCAACCTTGGAGGGAGGAGTTGGGTTGACTCAAATCATAATAATTTTGTATAAGAGAGAGCACAAGCTTATTTTGGAAAGTCATTCACTAAGGATTATCAATAGAATCCAACATCTTAACAACTTGTTTTGTTTGAGGGTGGTGGAGGGGAAAGAGGGGGAGGAGAAGGGAAAAAATTTTGTTCTAAAAATGATATTCTTGATAAGAAGAAAACAATTATAAAATAATGTTCTTATGTCAATATATTATTGCTAATATAACAACTTAATTATACAAAGATCAAAATTATAATATTTCGAAAATGCATCTCGTCACAATCGATATTTTTCATATTGGGAATGATCTTCGAAACACTACAAGATAATAAAATATTAATTTGATCATTAACAATTATGATCAATATATAGAAGAGCTAAAATAGAACAAACAAAATGGATCAAACATGGGATTGAATTCGCGGAAGACTTATAGGATAATGACATATGTGTGAATCAATTAATGACAATAAACTTGATTAATTTATGACGTAATTCAAGAACTTGACATTACTTAAATATGCTCATAGATGAACTTGTACATAAAAGATCACTTAACATAAAAGGATATACATCACTTGCTTGAAGGCCATACAAACTCTTTTACAATATTATCAAAATAAAATTGTAACTACCCAGATTTCATCCCCAATTATCTCCAAACATAACTCAAATTTTATCCCCTCATAAATTTAATCTCCTCAGATTTATTCCTCCAAATATATTTCCATAATTAGGAGATCAAAGATTTTATCTCACCAGATTTTTATCTCCTCACAAAGTCATCTCCTCAGATTTTTATTTCACCAAAAAGATATTTCCTTATCTATCAAGAAGAAAATAATATTTGAATTTCGAAATTGATCTTTAAACCTGAGACAAATTCAGATTTGATCAAAGACCTGAATTCCTAAACTATAAATTCATGCCCTTAGAAAATATTATTCTCTTTTTTAAAGTCGGCCCTAGCTTTCTTCTTCTCCCTCTGCCCCTTATCCAAAAGTCTCAAGGTAAGGCTGAAAAATCTATCTTCTGCTATGATTGATCATCTCCTAACTTGGGGAAGTTGTAGGAGAGGAACCGCTCCAGAAGAACACCGAGAGCGCGTGAAGGAATCAACACCGAAGCTTAGGCCTTAAGGTGTGTATTCATGGCGGATCACTTGTAGATTTAAGTTCCAGACATTGATCATGAATAGGG
>LTAE01008376.1:0-14551 GCA_001647135.1 Pontederia paniculata | reverse complement strand
AGTTTACATATTTTTTAAATTTATTTTTTAGTAGAATTTAAGAGTCTAAGTTATTTAAGAGTTTATGCCGACTTGACTCGTTTTGTTTACCTAAACTCTTAAACTCGTAAGAGTTTAAGAGTTTGACTCGAGAGTTTAACAACCTTGTACACAACAATGTAAAAAAGTGTATGTGAATCTTGGTCTTTCAAATACAATGAATGAAATACTAAATTATCATATACTAATTTCTTCAATTTTCAATTGCATGGCAAAGTTTGAATCTGGAATTAGGGAGACAATCTTTAAACCCAATGTTCGGACACAATCCCATTTTAGTAGTTGGGCTTGTGTCTGACTTGAGTCACGTAAAAGAATATTCACAAATTCGTTTAGTACAAAGTAGAATTTCATAAGATTATATATTTGAAACATTAGAACTGAAAGATTTATAAAAAAAAGATGATGTAAAAGCTTGAAACATTGATAAATATCATAACCGCATAATGAAAAATTATTATTAACAACTTATCATTTATATATTTAATATTACAAATCGTATTTATCTTTTTAACTTAAATTTCTAAAATTAATCTTTGTTTTAAAAAGAAACATAAATTACAAAGGAGTGAGTATTGCACATTATAGAGTGCATTACTCAAATTGTAAACATCATTTTTATCCTACAATTTGAAGTAAACTATAATTATTTTTTAAAATTTCTTCGTTAGATGTCGTTTTATTGTAGACATCATTTGTTATGATGAATGCTATTTTTTGAAACAAAATATATCATTTTTAATATTCGGTCAAAATGGCTTGTTGATAGAAGAAGAAAAGTAAACTTTAAAATAACACTCTTTTCTAAATGAGTTTTTTTTTTGTTTCTCACAAACTTTTCTTCTTCAATATTTTATTTTGTTTCCATCATATCTTTAAATTATACACCGAATATGTAGAATAATTATTTTCTTGAAATTACTTCCGTAGAAATTACATTTTAGATATTATAATTAAAATGGATCCTTAGTTTTTAAGCAATATTTATTAATCCCGGTTTTATTATCAATTTTATAATATATATATATATATATACATATATATATATATATGAGGATTTATTTTCTGGCGAAGTAGAACGTGGCTCCGTCATTATGCTATATCATCCATAGTAATTATCATTTCATTTAAATATAAATTTAGTACATCGACTATTGCAAAAAGGTGAGTTATCTCAAAAGAACAAGGCAAAAAATAATATTAATGAACCCTTGACAAAATGATTACTTAGAATTTTATAAAAGGAAGAAACAATTATAAAAGCTATCCTAATTCGAGTATTTATTGTGCGTCGCGAAATCAAAAGCAAATCAAGAAGGGATGGTTCCAAAGATTTGATTGGAATGATAAAAAAATGAATTTAATTTTGCAGATTTTCTAAAGCAACGACATCTTTCTTAGACAAGTAACATGAGAGTTCCAAGTGTAAATGGTATGGCAACGCCACATTTGCATAAAAAATATTTGTCTTTATTGGCAGCAGAATAATCATTTTATGAAAGTTCATTTATAATGGGACAACATAATTAATTTAATCGTTCATCAACATAAGATGGCAAAGTAGGACTACATATTTCCGTGACATGATGGCATGAATTAATTGAGAATGCAATTTGGAGTTCACAATTAGAATATTTTAATATTAGAAAGAAAGAATCATATAAGTGAAAGGGTACGAGAATAGAGATCAAGGGCCGACGATGGCTTTCCATTTGATAGACGGCCCGTATGAGCGAATCCACGGCCCAGATCGAGTTTTGAAAAGTTTAAAACGTTGCCCATCCAACGGTTGGCAACCGCCAAAGCGATAACCGTTGTCCTCCCCGCCATCTCTCCTTTAAACGCCTTCTGTACACCCCGAAACTGTTTGGTTCTCTTTCTCGCCGTCTCTTCTCCTACTGAATCAGTCTTCGTCGTGGCATCATTCCGTCGTTGTCTTCCTCCGGCGGGTTCATCACCCCGTGGCTTAAACAGGGCGGGCAGTTTCGCCGCAGTTCGTTTTCCTTTGGCTCCTAGCCGATGATGGATCCTTTTGAACCGGTCGAAGAATTCTTCCTGGCAAGCGAGCACTTCCCCGTTCAACAAGAAGGCGACACATCTGAAGCCGGTGATGACGATGTCCTCAAATACCTTAACTTCTCTGATCATGATGAAGATCTGCCGGCCCTTCCTGCATCTCCGCATGAATTTGACCAACTGCTGTACACAATCGAAGACTCCTCTTTGCCTGATATGAACATCCATGATGTTCCAGCATCAGAAGATCAGATTCCTGCAGGGAATGCGAATGGCAACGGATTAGGACTGCAGTCCTATGACATGATGGAGATCCAGGCAACAGAGCCTCCCGCGTGGGTTCATGTATCCAATTTGGATTGCAGTTGCTGCCATGTGCTGAGAGAAGTCGTTCATAGTAATGGTCTGTGTTTGTGATATGCACCTCTTTCAATTAATATAAGAAGCAATTCTTAGTACTATTGACGGAAAATTCCTCGGTTTGTTAATTAGGAGTAAGTCGCATGAAGCTTGCACTGCATGGAGGGTTTGGCGTATTTGACCATGCCATCCTTGATGTTTTCTACAGCAAAGATGGATTCCCACAGGCTGACGAGCATTGCTACATGAAGTAAGCATATCCATCCTAAATTTGATTAGTATATTCTGTCTCCATATAGTTATACTCCTTTTATAGTTCCATTGAGAGACAGATGTTTGCTTGCAAATGATTCAGCCTAAGTTTAATTTGATGTTCTGAAGTTGAAATAAATATGTAATCCTGGAATATCACCATGATATTCTGATATTATCCCTAATGTACACTGCAAACCTCTAGTTTCGAGTAACCTACTGTAAGAAACTAAGAACCCTCAACCAAAAGCAATTTCAAGACTAATCCCTTTTCCTTGTTTATGAATGTAGGTTAAACACTCAAACATATGACTGGGTGAAGAGGTTTCTGCTCGATTATGGCCTTACACGAAAATGCGATAAATATGTCGTCATGCAGGACACCATCTCTGCCGCCATCTCTTCCTTTATCGATGCCCTATGCGAGACGATGAGCAATGAAGATGCTACGACCAGCGGCATCGACGAAGCAGTCATACCACAGTCGGGTATAAATATTTCTCTTTGAGCCTTCCATCTCCTTTACTTGTAACAAACAAGGAGAAACAACGGCAACATCCATTTTGGGCTATTACAAGTCTTCTCATTCTCCCTGGTTGTAGGGTTATCCCAATCCAGGGCAGGAGAGGTGCCAGAAGGCCGTCCTGTGGGAATTCCCAAGTCCAAAAGTGCCACTCAGGTATTCACTGCAGCTGTTGCTGTTTCTATCCTGATGAACCAAACAATCTCTTAAAACCATGATTTTAATATTATATGTTGCAATGATGCCTAACATTCATGAGATTGGTGTACTCTGATTTCATGAGATGTTATCTGATAGAAAAAATTCTGAACAAGTTAATTGTTTTTTGCCCTAAATTTTCTGCACTTCTGAACCATCAGAGGGAGAGAACTAAGAACATGACACTAAAGGACTTGGTGAAATATTTCCACCTCCCCATGTCTGATGCCTCAAAGACTCTGGACCTGTGTGCAACAGCCCTCAAAAAGACATGTCGTAGACAGGGGGTGCTTCGGTGGCCTCACCGAAAGGTTATGCTCTCCTTTCTCTCTCCTACATATTGGTCTTACCTGTGGTTTCTGATTGCAGCCTGACAAAACATTGAATTTTGATGGAATATAAAATGCAGATCAAAAGCATAGATAGAAAGATTTCAAATTTACAGGATGCATTACTGGGTGCAACAGCTGATAATGCGACGAGGATTGAGTCGGAGATCAAGAGGTTGAAAGCTGAAAGGGCTGAAGAGTGTGGAGGTGTTTCACCATAGACTATGTGAATGATTAATAGTTGTCACAAGTCATTCATGTTTTGTGATTCGATCTGTTAATTCTTTGTCAGTAAAGTGTATAGCACTACTAGAAGCAACTGTTTATAGATTGTGTTATGAGTCATTAAGCGATACAATAATCTCTCCAACTGAAATGTAAATTTCATATATAATTTCCAAATGGACTTCTGTCAATTATGCCAACACAAATTTCTAGCACAGACTAATTCTGTCAATTTACTATCACTACACTACACTATTCTCTCTCTCTCTATATCTATCTATCTATCTATCTATCTATCTATCTATCTATCTATCTACACATCGCTCGCCGATGTTCACAATAAACTCTGCAAAATAAGCTGGGAACAGGAACTACCCGGTAATATGTAAATGTTTTTTTTTTTTTCTTAAATTATTAATGAAACTTTTTACACGAAAAAACTTAATGCTGTATTTTTAGTTGCAATAAACGCTGCTCGATTCCTTGGCCGAGAGCCTCTTCAAGAACTCATAGGTGGTGATCATGGTGGTGGCCGAGAGGGACATGGTGGCCCACCTGGGACCGAGCCCTCGGTAGCACGCCCTCCATCCGCTGCCTTCCCTCAGCAGCCCCCGGACCGTGCGCTGGAAAGTTGACCTCCCGCCGTCCCCGCCGCCGCATTCCATGACCTGCATCCTGGTCTTAATCGTGTCCAGTGGCATCGTCACCACGGCCGCCGCTCCGCCGGCGATCGCTGCGCTCGCCCCCTGCACCGCCAGGACCGTCGTGTAGTCCGGTCTCAACGTGCCACCGGTGTCTCGGGTGTAGTGGCCGACGCCGCGCCATATCAGTCTCTGGGACATGGCGTAGGACGCCCACCAGACGGCATTGGACGGGGCGTACGTGAGGATGGACACGCCGAAGCCACGGTAAAGACCCGCGAGGCCGTCCGAGAGGACGATCTTTTTTAAGGCGTCGACGCCGCCGCGGTATCTGGCGGTGGCCGCGCCCGCCATGACCCCGTAGCCGGCATCCTGGACCATGAGCCGCTGGCTGATGACGTCGATGGGCGTCCAGACCATCTGGGCGGCCACTGCAGCGCTGATGCCAGCGGCTGCGGAGGCGGCTGCCGCTGCTGCAGGTTCGGAAACGCCGAGGCGCAGAGTGGCTGTGCCGACGGCGCTCTTGGTCGCCTCGAGCGCAGCCATGTATAAAGCTCGGGCGGGGATGGTGCCGGCGATCGAGGTGGTGAAGCCGCGGTAGAACCCCCGGGGGCCCTCGCTGCGCAAGATGGCGGCAGCCGCCCGGAGGCACGACGACGGCAGTCCCGGCGATGACACTTGGAGCCGCGTCTTGAGTACAACAGCGGGGTAGAGGGCGCACGATACCCCGGAGAAAAGCCCCGCCCCGAGCACGAAGAACCGCCATTTGTCCAGCATCTCCCAATCCACCTCCGCCGGCAGACGGACCGCCGTCGCCACCGCCTCCGCTCCGCCCTTCTCCTCCATCCTGGTCGCCACCGTAAAGCTCATACCTTCCCCTTTCTCCTTCGTCGTCAACAGAAGATGCTCTCAGATAACCTTACAACCATCTCATAAGCTCCACTGAAGCCAGTAGCTATCCAACACCAAATTCCAGTAAGTAAACTTCGAAACAAACCAAAAGGCCAGTTCTTTATCGAAACCACGACGGTGACCTCGCCGGCGACGGCTGCTGAGAACAGAGAGCGAAGTGGATATGTTGAGAACGCAGAAGAAGAAATATTTATAGAAGAAAAATAATTATATGATTGAAATGGACAGCTGCCGAATCGAAGGCGGTAACGGGAAACATGACGTGGACGTCCGTACTCGTGTCACCGGCGTCTCCAGGTAATTCCTCTGTTTTAAACTCAATCAGCCATTTTGCACCCGAGAAGAAACCCGTCTCAGACGAAATGGCGCGTAGTGCTCCCATTGGAGAGGGAGTGGGGAGTAGGATTTGGTCACGGTAAGTTGCTCTCGGAGGCCGAGGGATTCGAGCTTTTGTCCTTTTGCGTCGCGATACGGTGGGCTACCAAATTAATTGGGGTTCAGGTAACCGTGGGCGTAGAGTCCCACTGATTTGGGAGGAAGCGAGCGAATCGGCGCCGTTGGTTTGGCGGTCCCGGGCGTGTTTCGGGCCCCACACAAAAATTGTGGGCTAACGTAAGGGTTTTGGTAGTAGTGGCCAGTGGGTAAGTTGTAAAGTGGTGGACGGCATTTGGCCTTCCGTCGGATCTGCTTTAAGATCCGTGACAGAGATAATATATGATTGTAATAATTGAACTATGGCCCATTTGATATTTTATCTTTTTTTCTTGAATTTAAAAATATACATATTTTTTGAAGAAAAACAAATATATGTTGCTAAATCAAGAAGAGACGAAACTCGAACGTTTCGTTTTGAATATATCAAATTAATTAAAGTATTTTCTACTATGAAAACTTCGATAGAAAAAATAATAAAATTTCATGATTTTTCATTTCTCATACTGTGTATTTATACAAGGATATACATAATCAAAAATAAAATCTCACAACTAAATCAAATCTAAACTAGATTTGCAGAAAATAAAATCCCATAATAAAACTAAACTAGATATATACAATATCTCATTTTGTTATATCTTTGATACTGAAATCCGAACTAAATAAATTTTGAAATCTAATACTCCCCCTCAAGTTGGAGCGTTCGGATTACGAATGCCTAACTTGTCACACAAAAGCTGAAATCGATCTCTACCAAGTGCTTTTGTGAATAGATCAGCTAACTGAAATCTAGTAGGCATATAAGAAGTAGCAATCTCCTTTGAGCGAATGTGATGACGAATGAAATGACAATCAATCTCAATGTGTTTTGTCCTTTCATGAAACACAGGATTAGCAGCAATATGTAAAGCTGATTGATTATCACATAAAAGACGCATAGGTTGTGAATGAGAGATTTGAAGTGAAGATAATAAAGCCTTAATCCATAATAGTTCACAAGCAGTAGCAGCCATAGCACGATACTCAGCTTCAGCAGAAGAACGTGATACAGTTTGTTGTTTCTTCGACTTCCAAGAAATTGGACTACCACCAAGAGTAATAAAATAACCACTTGTAGACCTTCGAGTTAAGGGACAACTAGCCCAATCAGAATCACTAAAACCAACTAAGTCAAGTGATGTAGGGCGCAAAAAAATACCAGCACCTGGAGAGGATTTAAGATATCGAAGAACACGAACTGCTGCATCCCAATGTCGAAGCCTTGGCTCATGCATAAATTGCGATAGAATATGAACCGAATAACATAGTTCTGGTCTTGTGATTGTCAAGTAAATTAGACGTCCAACAAGACGCCTATAACGACTTGGATCTTTTAGCATATCCCCGGCATTGAGTGCCAACTTATGTCGTTGCTCCATCGGAAAGTAGACAGGTTTTGAGCCAGACATCTTGCATTCAGAAAGAATATCCAAAATATATTTACGTTGGCAAAGAAAAATGCCGGAATCCATGCGAATGACTTCAATACCCAAAAAATAGCGTACAGGTCCCAAATCCTTTAGATGAAAGCATGAGTTTAAATATCGTTTAAACATATTGCAATAAGCGGTATTATTTCCGACCAACAATAAGTCATCCACATATATCAAAAGCGCAAGATATATAGAACCACGCGAAAAAGTAAAAAGAGAATAATCTGCAGCAGATTGTTTGAAACCATATGAAAGTAGAGCATCTGCAAGTTTAGAAAACCAATTTCGCGAGGCCTGACGTAGACCATATAAAGATTTATGAAGTCGACACACCAAATTAGGTGTTGCACAAGAAAAACCTGGTGGCAGCCTCATGTAAACCTCCTCTTCAAGATCTCCATGCAAAAATGCATTATGAACATCCATTTGATGAATGTCCCAATTTCGAGCAACAGCAACAGTTAAAAGACATCGAACAGTGACCAACTTGGCGACGGGGGCAAAAGTTTCATGGTAGTCAAGGCCTTCAATTTGAGTGAAACCTTTAGCGACAAGACGCGCCTTGTAACGTTCGATGCTACCATCAGCATGACGTTTGATCTTGAATACCCATTTACATCCAATGGGTCGCTTTCCTGGAGGTAAAGGTTGTAAACTCCAAGTTTTATTAGCCTCCAAAGCATTTAGTTCATCTGTCATAGCAGCCTGCCATTTAGAATCCTGCAATGCCTCATGATAATCTCGTGGTTCATGAGTAGAATTTAAGGAAGCAAGAAAGGCTTTACAAGTATTAGAAAGTTTATCATATGAGATATAACGATGAATTGGATATCGTGTACCTGAGGCCGATGATTGTACAAGTGCATTGCTTAAGGGCATATTACTTATTGCAGTATGGCACACATAATCGCTTAAGTGAGCAGGAGGGCGTCGATTACGTTCTGATCTATGAGAAATAAGTTGTTCTGTTTGTGGAGGTAGGATAGAAGATTCATCAGGTGGAGTAGCCGAAGGTTCTATAGAACCGGAAACATCATGAGATGGTGAAGGAGACTGCACATCACAATGTGATAATTCTGAAGCATGAGAATTATCTAGTTGAGGACTAGAAACCACAGGAGTAATTGACAATTCATTTTGAAGAGTATTAGGATCCAGAGTCATTGGCGGGGCAGCCGGATCAATATAAATCTTGTTGGATTCTGTGGTAGTGGGTAATATGTCAAGTGCAAAAGGAAAAACATTTTCATTGAAACGCACATCTCGAGAGACAAAGAAAACTTTATTTTCAAGATCATATACTCTCCACCCTTTCTTCCCAAAAGGATAACCAACAAAAATGCATCTCTGGGAGCGAACTCCAAATTTGCGATCAATGTTTGGTGATGTGGTACGAGCATAACAAAGGGAACCAAAAACACGAATATGATCATATGAAGGAGGACGCCCGAATAAAAGTTCATATGGAGTTTTATTTGAAAGAATTTTAGAAGGAGTGTAATTAATTAGATAAGCTGCTGTGAGAATACATTCACCCCAAAAATAAATTGGAAGAGAAGCTTGAAAACGCAATGCTCGAGCAACATTGAGAATATGTCGATGCTTGCGCTCAACTCTACCATTTTGTTGAGGTGTGTGAACACAAGAAGTTTGATGCATAATACCATGTTCAAGAAAGAAATTTTGAATGTCATTTGATAAAAACTCGAGACCGTTGTCACTACGAATGACTTTTATGGATTTTTCAAACTGATTATGTATCATGTGATAAAAAGCAACTATTTTACGATACACATCTGACTTGGTGCATAAAAGATAGACCCACGTACATCGGCTAAAATCATCAACTATGGTTAAAAAATAACGAGCACCACAAGAAGAACTAGTTGTGTATGGCCCCCAAATATCACAATGGATCAAATCAAAAGGAGAAATAGAATTGCTCGTACTAATAGAAAATTTTGTTCGAGTTTGTTTGGCTCGACAACATACATCACATAATTTGAAGCAAGAATCAGAAAAAGACGGAAGATTATTGACAATAACAAAGGAGCGACCAGGATGTCCCAAACGTTTGTGCCACAAGTCTGAATCATGAGAAACAGAAACTTTATTTGCAATAAGTGATATAGAAATTTTGCATAAGTAATACACCCCTCCACGCAATTCACCTAATCCAATCAAAGTCCTCGTTACACGATCTTGTATGAAACATATGTTAGAAGAGAAAGTGACAAAACAATTAAGATCTGAGGATAATTTGGATATGGAGATAAGATTGCAATGAAATTTTGGAATATAAAAAATATTGTGAAGTTTTAAAGAGTTTCCAATAATGGCATCGCCAGATTTAGTGGCGGCAATAGATTTCCCATCGGGAATTGTAACAATTAATTCTTACATAATGGTTTATCATTAATAAGAAGATCAGCACTACCGGTCATGTGAACAGATGCACCGGTATCAAGAATCCAAAAAACGTTAGGAGATAGGGAAACAAGATTATCACAAGAAAGATGAACAATCTCTTTTTCACCAGGACTAATCATGGTTAGAAGGCGTTTAAGTTGCACTTCAGAAAGATTAGAGAGAACCCCTGATGATTATTTGACTGTCGATGAACTTTGTGCAGCATTGGCAACAAAATCATTAATTGTTTTTGTTGATGCAAGCTGCAACAATGGATGAGCTTCCTTGAAAGCCAATTTGCTTTCATGTTTAAGAAGACAATTTTCAAACTTTAAGAGGTGATAGTTAAATTGTGAAAATCTTTCTTTAAAATCATCCCACAATATTTTAACCTCTTCTGCATATGTCATAATGGCAAGCAAATCTTTTTCCAGAAAATTAAAAATTCATCCAATCGAGATGAAATTATATATCTCTAATAGATCAACATCATGGTAACCCTTTTCAAGATGGGCGATGATGTCATCTATAAAAGTTATTTTGTTCTTGATTTTCAATGCATTATGTATTGATCTTGACCAAGCAAAATAACTTGTTTCATTTAATTGGAACGAAATTAAGAGATTTCCTGAATTGTCAAAGGAACTAAAAAAATGATAGCATCGCTTGATCATACGATCGATCAATGTAGAAAAAAAGATCTTGACATTTGCATGAAACTTAGGAAGATCCAAAAGAAAAAAAAACAATATAGATTGGATCTTGCTCTGATACCATATGAAAACTTCGATAGAAAAAATAATAAAGTTTCATGATTTTTCATTTCTCATACTGTGTATTTATACAAGGATATACAGAATCAAAAATAAAATCTCACAACTAAATCAAATTTAAATTAGATCTGTAGAAAATAAAATCTCATAATAAAACTAAACTAGATATATACAATATCTCATTTTATTATATTTTTGATATTGAAATTCGAACTAAATAGATTTTGAAATCTAATATCTACATTGAGAATCAACTGAATAAGGAAATGTTTTAGGCGTCACTTAAATATCAGTTTTATTCTCAGTATGAGAAATACTTTTTCTTTTAAGTTTAGACTTAAAGAGGTCAAGAAGCACAAAAATCGAATAAACTTTACAAAATTCGCGTCTTCGTGCCAAATAGCAAAGACGGAGGGAGGAGCCAAATTTCTAATAGTTAGTGTATTTTGTGTATAAAATTTATGAATTTATATGTATATTTTTATATTATGATCTCCCTAATAATTAGAGTTAGTTTCGTAATGCCAAATAGTAAATATTCATAGCATCGATTGCAAGTTATAATATGCATGTAAAATTTAATTTAGATTCATGGATGAAACACAACATTTATTCATAAAATTATCACACTCATTTATTATTATTATTATTATTATTATTATTATTATTATTATTATTATTATTATTATTATTATTATTATTATTATTATNCAACATTTATTCATAAAATTATCACACTCATTTATTATTATTATTATTATTATTATTATTATTATTATTATTATTATTATTATTATTATTATTATTATTATTATTATTATTATTATTATGAAAAGCATTACGAATAAGGTGATTATTTAAAAATAAAATTAATAAATGTTACCTTCTTGAGTAGGTAATACTATGTAATTTATCTCTACATTAAATTTATGATGGATAAAAAATATTTGAAAAAAAAAGTTAACATCCGTTGTAAATCTAGCATCCTACAATTTAAAAAGATAAATAAAATAATATTACTTAATTAGATAACACTTTCATTTTTTTCATTAAATATTAAAAGTTGATATTTCTTAGGTAGTTTTTTTATAATTAAATAATCATTTTGAGTACTTTTTTTATTACATATTTATTAATTTTAATTTATGTTAATTTTTAGAAATATATTGATTGAATAATATTAATATCCTGGGTGTTTCTTTTTTCAAATAAAATTCGTCTAATTTTTTTTTAAAAATAGTTTTCCGATATCTTATATGCATCCAATATACGGATGCGACAAAAGTATTCATAATCTTGAATATGATATCAATAAGGAGTCCTATCTACGCAAGTGCTCATATTTTAATTAATTCTGTCGTTCACTCATATCTTTTGGAGTGCGAGATCCATTAATAAATAAATTAATTAATAAGATGAGAAATTAGTTAAATCATAAATGCAGACGCATATTATTTTGACAAAGTAACTTGATCACGTTCATATTATACGACAACAACAATAATTATTATAATAATTATAAAAGAAGGTGTTGAAAGAAACTTTAGAATCTTACCTGAATCCACAAAAGGCAGAACCTAACAAAATTATGCACGTAGCAAATTAAAGCTCTCCGGCAGAGGATACACTCACGTCGGACCACATATACCAAATCCCTTCAATTAATTTCCGTATTCCAAAGTGTAATTTTCTTGACAAATCACACACCATATAAAAATGAAAAAGACAATGTGACATGAAAAGCCTACGACGTTCCGAAGGGGAAAACAGATTATATGATATCATGAGTGCATAAGCGCATCGAATTTTAAATACTCATAATTCTTTTTAATTTTTTATATTTTTTTACGCATTTAATCATAAATTATAAATTTATAAATTTTAACTCGTAAATTTATTTTGATTTGAAACATAAATTCTTCCATTAAATTTTATGCATAATTCTACAATAAAACTATCTGAAACATAAAGCTATTTTTGTAGTAGTTATGAAATATATTTTACAATAAGACCATTTAAAAAAATAATCAATGCACAAACAAATGTTAATAATACTTTTTAATAATTAAAAATATTGTGCTTATATTTTTATTTTTTATTCTTTTTAATATTTTTTTCCATATATTAAAGAAGTAAAAGTATAATAGACTTTCAATAAGTATTACAAAAATAACAGAATTTTTTATGGAACTCAATGAATTAAATACGAAAAATAACTATAATTTAAGGATGTTAAAGGAAGTTTTTTTTTAATTCATGTGTGGAGTCAGAGTCAAAAGTTGTTATATTGATAAAAGAAATATGTAGATGTTACATGGTGCAGTTAATATATAGATAACCATCAGTGGACTATGAGCTCTATATGACCGTACATGATCATTTATCAGATCATGATCCAATTATTGATGCCAATATTAATATTAATATTAACAACTGGATTTATGATCTAAAAGATATCTACCAAGTACCAATGGGCCACTCCAGCGTGAGGCCCAATTATGGGGCGCCCGTGCCAGCTTTGGTGGTTAGGGCTCTCATGCGTATGGCCCATCTGGCCGAGTACGACAGGCCCATCATAGCGGCCTGTGATTGTGATGGAATGTCATATTGGAATTGTTAATTTATTAGTAATCAATGTAAATTGACAGATGAATATAGAAGTTAGTAAAATGGACCACAAGACCAATAATTATATGCAATTTGATATTAATAATACACTTATTAAATAGGTTAGATCATATCATTGTTTTAATATCCGAGATTAGATCTTTGGGAAGACTACTTAGATGTATAATAATTAGCTACGCGAAATAAGTTAGAAGATATTAGTATAACAAAGATCACATAAAGGATTACTAGTACCAATATTGCCGTAAGATTTGAAATTTAGTACTTTATTCATTAATCTTAATAGTGATATAGTAATTAAAAATGTAGGAGTCCATTAACTAAATTATTATTATTATTATTCAACAATTTATTATATATATATATGAACTATTATAAAGTTGGAGAATATAACTCTCAAAGTGTTTCCGTGGCATTTATTTCATAATAAAAATTATAAACAAATTTTAACCAAAACGTAATAGGCTAATTTGAATTATTTTTTAATAATAGCAAGCCACACTAAAAAATACCTTTGAAGCATGTGCCAAATTTATCTTACTTTGAAATCTCAACTTGATGGGATCAAGGAAACATAGGTAGAGGCATCATTTTTCTATAGACACACATATAGCTTATATAATACGTACCTGCACCTACCCAGTTAATTTAGTTTACAGGAGATCGTACGCAATGTAAGCGGGGTTCAATAATGTAGTACTCATTAAAGATATAGTTACCTTTTTCTAAGGCGTCACCCTAATATTCGAAAAAGCAGCGGATATTCTCTAGTAGTATAATCCATACGACGTTAATAATTATACATAATGATAAAAATTAAAGTCTCGATTTATCATTAAATTTGTTAATTTATTTGTAACGCCTCCAAATCCAATATGATGATATAAACAAGATACATAAAGATCATGTATTAGTGTAAGTACTTTAATATAAATTTCTTTAGCAAATCTTGGATCTTATCTCATTAGTGTGTTTAGGTGACTTTGTGGTAAATTAATAAATTGCTCATAAGTCTTTCAGATACGCCGACTGTCAGTGGTGATGCACTATCACAACCAATGCCCAAAAGGGGAGGATGCACGTGAATCTTCTTCGTTGAACAGCGGGAGCAGACTGAACAACAGGAACCAGATAGCAGTCACGCTACCCGCCCTATATATTAACTCTGGCGGCTCCTAAACAATGGTCGGCGTCCTACTTGGGTTATTAATCTTGCACCCTTACCACAACATGATCCTTAGGTATTAAATTAAGGATTTAGTTCTGTCATTAAATTTAGAACTCGGGCCGTGTGGTCAGAATATGACCCGTGTCCGATCGAGTCAACACGGCCCGCGTG
>LTAE01008374.1:5948-20697 GCA_001647135.1 Pontederia paniculata | reverse complement strand
GCGCTCATACATCTCTTGTAATTTTTTCCAGATTTGATCAGGTTCATCAATATTTGCAATATGATGAAACACCTTATCGTCGACCCACTGTCGGATTTGTGCAACTGTCTTGATTTTTAATCTCCGCTACTTTGTGTCATCCATGTACTTGGGTTTTGCAGCATCACCTTCGATTGGATCATAAAGGTCTCTGCAATTCATATAGTCTCTCATCCGAGGTTTCCAAATAGAATAATTTGGTCCTGTCAGCACAGGCATCCGAGTGGCGATATTATTGTCCTCCATTGAATTTATGCAATTTGATAATCCGGGCTCTGATACCATTGTTGGGAAAAGGCTGAACAATATTTGCGGAATTATCTTCTTTCCCTTAATTCATAAATTTAAATAGGGTGATGACAATAATAAAGAGAATTAAATCAGATCAGAGGCACACAAGATTTACGTGGAAAACCCCTCAAGGTGAGAGGAAAAAACCACGGGAGTGAGCAGCAAATCTTTCACTATGAAAAATAGGATACAAAGTTTCTTCTCTGATCTCAGCAGAGGAATACAGAAATAAAAGCCTCAAGAAATAATCTTGGATCTCGCAGAATAATATCTCCGAAAATCGGGATAGAAGTAAGAAGGATCTCACTGAAATATTTGAGATTGATGAGAAGGTTGTAGAGAATCTGTGCCTGAAGTTTCGTTGAAAACAGATCAGAACTCGTCTTCAAACGAAACCCGAAAAATCTCTTCTCTTCTCTCTAATTTTCTCTCTCCTTCTTCTCCATGGCTGGACGTGCGCAGCACCCAACTTTTTTTTCTTTTCTTTCTTGCGCAACACCTCTCTCCCTGAGCGTCTCACCTCTCACGGCTTCAACCTCCTTTTATAAGTTTACGTGATGACGTGTTGGAATTGGACTCCAAGTCCAACTCCCACACAATCTCTTTTTTTTTATTTCTTTTCTTTTGTGGGCCCCGCATTGATTAAAAGCCCAACAGAAGTCAATGTTTTGCATTTTCTATTGATGACTATTCTCATATCAGTTGAGTATATTTTTGAAGCAAAAATCTGAATTTTTTGATGTTTTCAAAAAATTTAAAGCTCTTGTGGAAAATGAAAGTGGATATCATATAAAGACACTTTGCACGTATAGAGGTGATGAATTTTTATCAAAAGAATTTAATCTTTATTGTGAAAAATAGGGTATTCAATGACAACTTACGACTATATATACACCACAACAAAATGGTATTGCCAACTGAAGAAATAGAACTATTGTGGAAATGACAAGATGTTTATTAAAGGAGAAGACTCTTCCAAATATTTTTTGGGCTCAAGCAGGTGTAACTGCAGTATATTTGTTGAATATTTCTCCAACAAAAGTCGTGCAAAATCAAACTCCCTATGAAGAAAGGAAAGATAAAAAAACCAACAATAAGTCACTTGAAGGTTTTTGGATGTATTGCATATGCTATGAATAATTCTGAAAATTGTCAAAAGATTGATGACAAGTCTAAAAAATATATATTTGTTGATTATTCTCTTCAATTTAAAGCTTATCTATAATACGACCCTTCTATTGACAAAGTAATTAGTAGTAGAAATATTGTTTTTTATGAGAGAAATAGTTGGAAATGGGAGAATGAAAAAGAAATTGATGTGCCAAATTTGCAAATTGAGTTTTCTACAAAAATTGATGAAAAAGAAATTATTCTAACACTTCATCTAGTAAACAATAAGAATGGCAGCAATCCATCTTCCTCAGAATATGCATCTCTTAACTGCACCCCACCAAGGAAGTTTCGATTTTTGTAAAAAAATATATGATTCTTGTCAATTTGTTTTATTTGTTTCAAATTTGACATGTTTGGAAGAAGCAATGAAAAAAGAAGAATGGTGAAATGCGATGAAAGAATAAATTATTTCTATTGAAAAAATTAAACATGGGAGCTAGTTGATTTGTTTGACAACAAAAATGTGATTGATTTGAAATGGATGTTTAAAACCAGATATCATGGAGATGAGAGCATTCAAAAATACAAGGAAAGACTTGTGGCGAAAGGTTATGCACAACAACCAGATATATATTTTGAATAATTTTTTTTCTTTTGTTGCTCGTCTTGAAACCGTGAGATTACTTCTAGCCTTAGTTGCTCAATTGCAATGGCATGTTTATTAACTTGACATAAAATCAGCATTTCTGATTGGTGACTTGAGTGAAGAAGTTTATGTCCAAAATTCTGAAGGTTTTGTTATTAATGATAAGAAAGATAAGGTATACAGGTTAAGAAAGGCTCTATATGGCTTGAAACAAGCTCCTTGTGCATGGTAGTAAGATTGACTTTTTTTATTGAAAATGGCTTTCGTAGAAGTGAAATTGAGCCAACACTTTATTTGAAAGAAAAATGGTCTGAATTTTTTATAGTTTGCCTTTATGTTGATGATATGCTTTATATGGGATCTTCTCAATTAATTGTAGGTTATTTTAAAACATGCATGATGGTGAATTTTGAGATGATTGACTTGAGCCTATTGAACTATTTTTTGGGACTAGAAGTGAAGCAAGGAAATGATGACATATTTATTTTTCAAAAAAAATATGCTAATGATCTTCTTAATATGTGCAATATGCTGAATTACAAAGCTGATGCTACTCCTATAAATGTGAATGAAAAGCTTAGATTTGATGATGGTGTAGATCATGATGATGAAAGAATATTTAGAAGTTTGATTGGTGGATTAATATATTTAACTCATACAAGGCCATACATCTCTTTTTCTGTTAGTGTTCTACCCAAATTTATGCATTCACCATCAAAACATCATCTTGGAGCAATCAAGCGTATTTTAAGAAATATTATTGGGACTAAAGATTTTGGATTTGGTATTCTAAAGTCTCCAATTTCAGATTATTTGGCTTTACTGATAGTGATTGTGCAGGTTCTTTGGATGATAGAAAAAATACTTCAGGAAATATTTTTAGCCTTGGATCTGAGGCAATATCATGGAGTTCAAAGAAGCAAGCAACAAAGACCTTTTGCTGCAACATCAGTTGCTTGTCAAGCTATATGACTTAGAAGACTTTTGTTGGATCTTCATCAACAAAAAAGAGAAGAACCAACTATTTGTTGTGACAACAAATCAACAAAAGCAATGACGAATTATCCAATTCTGCATGGATGAACAAAACATATTGAGATACCTCATCGCTTCATTCATGATATGGTGGAAGAGGAGAAAATTAAGTTAGAATTTTGTGGCACAAATGAATAAATGACAGAGTTGTTCACCAAAGCTCTTTCTGTGTGTAAGCACATTTTTTTTTCAGACAATTGCTCAGAGTTTGCAATTTTAAATCAAGGGAGAATGTTGAAATATGATTCAAAATATTGTCCACATCAACGTCAATATGGCGTGACCTATTTTTTTGTGGTGTTGTTAGTGGTGTTGTAAGAGTGTGTTAGTTGTATTTTTAGTGGTGTGTTAGTGGTGCTAGTGATGTATCACATGTTTCATTTGTAGTCATGGTATTTGTGGTCATATTCTTTTCCCCCTTTTTAGCCACTATCTCCATGTTCTTATCTTGCATTTTCTCCATTGTATGCCTATTTATAGACCACTTTATTTTCAAAATTTTAATGCAATGAAGTTGAATATTAATTTTTTTATCCAATTGTTCTTTGACTTTGTTTTTTTGTAGAATTATTTCCCTATTGGTTCTTAATCTCCAACAAGGGCGTGGGAATGCACATGCTCATGTTTTAGAGAATAGAGGGAAATAGTAATAGAGGTCCTAAGAGTCATGGTGATAGATCACAAGCCATAGAAATATTTTTTTTGTTATGATTGTAGTAAGGAATATCATATCAAACAAAGTTGTAAAGGTTGAAAAACCAACAAAATGAGAAGAAGCAAAAAAATAAAGACAACCATAGTGCTATTGCGTGATATCAGATGATGATCTAATATCTATTTAAGATGAAAATGAAGAGTGAAATTTTACATAGTCTTTGATTGAGAGGTAGTAAATTCATGTACTATAGATCATGCAACTTCTTTAAAAGAATGTTTCGCCATGTACCAAACTAGTGATTTTGGCATGTACAAGATGGGCAAAAACACTAAATCTAAAATTGTAATAATTAGAGATGTATGCATATGAACTGATGTTGGTGGTGAGTTGATTCTAAAATATGTGAAACACATGCCTGATTTGTGACTCAACCTGATTTCTCCTCGACTTTTGGATCAAGAAGGTTACCACAATTGGTTCATGCAAGAATTATGATAAATACTAATTATCTATCTAATCTCACAAACTAATAGGAGATAAACGAGTTTGGATAAAAGACAACTAGCTTTTTTAATTTTAACCTTGGGAGTTAAATTACAAAAAAATAAATAAAAACTACAAAATGGTGTTCATACTTCAAAATTAACAAGAGAAATAAAAAATAATGATGGACTAAGAACACCTTGATTATGATCTTTTGCACAAAGTTCTGCATAGAAATCTGACGGTGATACCTTCTTCAAGTTTGTGGCATATGATATATGCTTGTTGCATGAGATATAAGTTTGTTGCATAACCAAATTGATCTCTAGGATCCTATTTATATATTTGAAGGTTTGACCAAGTTATATTAGGGCTTCCAAAAGTTTTGAAATTGAAATCACTAAGTTTGATAAGGTTTTATTTAGAAATAAAATATTTGATAAAACTGATTTGAAATGAACTTTCTATGTGATTATGCTTTTCACAGCCCATGATGAGGCTTTCACGACCATGATCGAGGCTAAAAAAACTCATATGCAGGTTGTCATGGGATGTGAAATAACTTTGACATCCGTGATCGAAGCTCCAAATTTGTATTTGGCTATCACGAGTCGTGAAATGATTTTCATGATTGTCAAATAGTTTTCACATCCATGTAATGGGTGAAAATTGATTTTTTTTTTGTTCATCACAAATCGTGAAAGAATTTTCACAACTGTGATGGTGCCTTATAAGTGAAACTAATGTGTTGAAATTTCTATTCTGACTTCATTTTAACTTTCAATCAAATCACCCTCTTGCCTCCTAGACATTAAAAAAAATAGGTAGTTTATGACCCAAAATAAATAAATGCAAATAAGCAAATAAAATGATGCATGCTATGTAAAAATTAATGAAAAAAAAAACTAATAATGATATTAAAAATATGTATAACTATGCACGCATCAATAATTATATAGGTGATAAAAAGTAAAAATTGATAAAAGGATCCATGGTTGTTGCTAA
Source organism: Pontederia paniculata (assembly GCA_001647135.1). Taxonomy (NCBI): domain Eukaryota; kingdom Viridiplantae; phylum Streptophyta; class Magnoliopsida; order Commelinales; family Pontederiaceae; genus Pontederia; species Pontederia paniculata. The sequence goes on along the minus strand of LTAE01008374.1, from coordinate 15,427 downwards.
AGAAACATTGTCAAGGGTGCTCTTTAATACTAGTGAATTTGATTGGACAGTCAATCAATGCAATATATGTATGAGACACTTCACAAGATTTTGTGGCATAGAAGATTATGACACATTAGTGAGAAAGGATTGCATATTTTGGCAAGGAATTCTCATATTACCCTTACCAAAGGTGAATATTTAAGCAATGTAGAGTGTCTTTTGTGTTGGGTTCCAACCAAAAAATATTAGATTTGGTGAACTCTAGTGTGTGTGGTTCCATTTAGGTTAGCTCCTTAGGTGGCAATAGATATTTTGTTACTTTTATTTATGATGCTTCATGAAAATTATGAATTTATTATATGAAAACAAAAGATCAAATATTTAATATTAGTCATAATTTCCATATCATGGGGGAAAGAGAGATGAGAAACAAATTGAAATATCTTCTCACAGATAATGATGGTGAATATATGTCTCGAATGCTCAAAAATTATTGCTCAACGCATGATATCAGGCATAAGAAGAAAGTGCCTAGAACTCTATAGTGTAATGGTATTGTTGAAAGCATGAATAAAATCATTATGAAAAGGGTCATATGCATGTTGAGGATGTCTAAACTATCGAAGCCATTTTGGAGGGAAACTATGAATATTGCATGCTACTTCAATTAATCTCTATTAGTTGCTTTTAATTTTGATCCTTCTCAAAAAGTGTGGACTGCTAAAAGTATCCTTTATTATCATTTAAAGGTGTTTGGGTCCAAAGCGTCTACACATTAATCAAAGGAACAAGGTCATAAATTGAGTGATAATGCTCAAAAGTGCATATTTTTGGGATATGGAGATGCAAAATATGAATACAAGTTATGGAATCCAGAAAAGAAGAAAAACATAAAGTGTTTCATAAATTTGAAGCGTTGACAAACTTTAATACATCAAAAATATAAAGTAGCGATAATGTACATGGTGAACTTGGGAGTGGTAATCTAAATGGCGAACTAGAAAGTGATGAGCCAATGTTGGATGCACATGATGTAGATGTAGTGGACACTGATCAGGGATAGCAAGTGACTTCTCAACTTCACATATCTCTAAGAGAGCATCATTCTTTTACTATATATTATATTTCTTATATATGGTGATTATTGAATAGCAGGAGCCAAAGAAGGATCCAAGAGCAAAGTTGGTACGAGATCATCAATCTACTAGCATGAAGATGAAGTGATGATTTTTGATGGAGTATCTCCTTCTCATATTACGAAGTGGGAGATTATTGGTCTTTAAGCTCATAAAAGGTCCAAATAGGTTTAAATTAAACTAAATCCAATTAACTTTGGTGTTTGAGTTAGAGATGAGTTATAAAATCCACACGGGATAAAGAAAATATTCCTCTCTCCTTAGAGGGGTGTACCTATGATATATGAAAAGAGAAAAAAAAGAAGGTTTACTTCTCTTGATGTTTCTTAGTGTCTGGATATCATAGAAGAAAGAGATATTTATCTCTCTTGGTGGAGATAATAAGGGAGAATAAGAGAAGGTTTTTGAGAAATAAAAAGGAGAAATACTTCTTTAAAGAGTAAGAAATCAAGAGCAAGACTAGATTCTGAGGATGTCTTCATATTTTTCTAATATTGTGATGAAAGAGAATCTCAATAATCATATGATTTATTTTTTGTTGATTATTTCATAAAATATCTATTGATTTATTCCCATTGGACTATTAATTTAGGTTTCAGCAAAAATATGAAGAATTTTATAATTCGTTCTTGATATAGTAAAATTGCTTCAATTGCCCGGTAAGTTTTTACCTTTTTCTTGGAGGGTTTTTCCATGTAAAATTTCATATCACTTTCGTCTAATATTATATATGTGTGCAATATTGACTTGAATTACTTAATTCGTTCATAGGAATTGAGAAACTCCACCAATTTTGTTAATGAGGCTGAATTTGGAAACTTATAACATGTGTGGTATAGAAGCATCTTTAGTATTGTACAATTACCATTTCTCAACAAGATCCACTAGATGGTGACACTTGAGGATAGAAGGTCTTGGTAAGTGATACAATTTCTACAATAGAATATTGAAAACTCTCGTAAGCATTCAACATCGCTAATTGTGGCAATGAGGTCATCCTCAAGTCATATCCATCGGTATTCATGGTTTTTGTGCCAACTATGAAGCATCTAAAAATAAAGGTAAGAAACTTATTACATTATAATGCAACAACAAAAAAATGATCCTTGATATTTCATTTCAAACATTTCTAAAAAATCTATAATAGTGGTAAAGCGTGACTTAACAAATCTTTCAACCTTACAAATTCAACGACTTTTGAATCAGTGAGAAAAATTCAGAACGACTTCCTTGTAATATTTTTTTTCTATTCAATCAATATGACTAGATTATTGATAATAATGCCTTTCTGCATAAGACCAACACCATCAGTCTTCTAATTTTTTAGATCAGTGCCCACAAACAACCTTAATTATGTTTTCGAATGTGAAAATAATTTGTGCTTCTCAAGTTGGCATGATTATGCTTGGTTGTGGTGTTATGTTAAAAAAATGTTTTGTTTTTCTCATACATTCATTGCAAACTAATGTTAGCAAAAATATTAACTTTTGGTTGAACTTTTTTGTTTGGTCATTTTTTGTTAAGAACCATGACATGAAGAAATTGATTTAATTGGATGATCATCAAGAGGGTGTATACAACATGTGAGGCCTGGCCTGATGCGTAATCGACATGCAAATATGTTCACGTGCGCAACTCCTACACAAAACACTCACATATCAACAATAAATAGTTGTGGAACATCAATATCTAGTTTCAAACCAAAAACTTTTTCTGATTCCACTTTATTGTGGCATCCCAGATTAGGCCATCCCTCAAGCTCTTTTGTTCACTAGAATAAGTTTCCCATTAGTTTCAATCATGCAACAAAAAAATCTTTTTTTGATCTTATTTATTTAGGATTCTAGAGTTCTTATTTAATTCCATATCCATCATGCATTCATTACACTTTAAGAATCAAGGATGATCAAAGAAAGAGTACTTGGCTTTATCTAACACACACAATGTCTAATGTGCAACATGTATTAATGGATATCTTCTAGTTAATTAATTAGTCCAATAGAACAATTAAATTTATTCAAATTGATAATGCCTTGTTTCACTAATATGGTAGTTTGAATACACAATTAATAAATAGTGTTAAAAATCTAAGGTGGATTTGCATCTATCAAAGATATACTTCCTTAGTGAGGAACTGATGAAATTTTTTTTTTGCTAATGATCATAATATATTAATTTTATTTCTAAACTATTGATTACTAATAACATAAAAATAATAAATAAATCATACATAAAAGACATCCTTTTACAAAATGTTTTCAGGTTATGGCATGCAATGCTTGAACATATAATTATAATCGATATCAAAAGACTAAAGAAACAAATAATCAGTTGGTTTTCTACAAGATGATAATTAGTTAAAGATCTCAGTCAATCAATTAAATACACAATATTAGTATTCAAAAGAAAATAAATAAAAGATAATGACTCAATCAACCAACTAGGACCCATTAATTTATCCTAATAATAAAAGTACTATTAAAATGACTAATAACACATTACATGAGGAGTTCATCGTAAGATAATTTAGAGAAAAAAAATATAACTTCATGGATAAGTACCTTGACATTGATCATTTAGAGACAAGTGGTGCTTGGATATCCCCTTGCAATCTACATGTCTTTAGATTTGTGCTATGGCGTTGAGGCTTTTTTTTAAGCTTGTAGCATAAAAATCATGTGATTCTCTTAAGCCTTATTTATAGGTATGGAAATCTAACTAAGTTATGGCCAGAGTTTTGGAGATTTGGAGTTAATTTCATTTGAAAGTTGTTAATTGGATAAGACTTCAACCTAAAACCAAGTTATCTTAAATTCTATTTCGACACATGATGATGTTTGATAAAATCATGGTTTAGACATATTTACCATGAAATTTACATTTTATTGTCCATAATAGTATCATCGTGGCCATAATGGTCAAATCCCAAACATTATAGTCAAGTAACAGACATGAAATGGTGTTATGAATCATAATTCTTTAAAAAAATAGTTTTGTGTTATTCAACCCATGAAATCCTATTACAAACTTCAAATAATGACAACAATATGTTACAACCCATAACAACTTCTTAAAATGGTCATTCTATCTTCATTTCAACTCCGACTTGAGTGCAATTTTTTAAACGATAAATATTGTGTATTCTCATGACACATAATAAATACATTCAAATAACTTAATAAATTGATTCAAATTATACTAAGGGTAAGGACAAAGTAACTAAAAATGATACTAAGAAATGTATATGTTACATGCATCAAATATCTCCAAACTTAAAGTCTTGCTTGTCCTCAAGAATTCAAGGCAAGGCTCAAGTAATACGTGTACAACCATAGGTTACACCTTATCAATTAACTATTTTTATTGGATCATCCTTCTACACTCCATCGACAAAGTATCTGTCCACTTTTCATAATTCAACCTCATAAAATTTATAAATCCTAGAAATATTTAAATGCCTTCAAGTTCATCTAAGTGTAAGAAAACATAGCCAATCAAGAAACTACTAGATTACTTTATTATTTTTGTAATTAGGAGAGCATATTCTAATCTTCAAACTGGATTGCACAAGGGTCTTCGTGTGGCAGTCTTTTTGCTAATTGATCACAAACTAGTTTGTTTTCAATCATCAAGTATTGAAATTAGGGTGGAAGAGTTTGAAATTAGGTAGTTGATTAGGATATCTAGATAGATCTCTAAGCTTGCATAGGCTTGTTTATGTAATGAGCTTTCGACTTATATCATTCCAAGACTAGACGGTGTTAAGGCAATGGGCATTCAAGCAGCCCTCATGCTTAGTTATCCAATCTCACCAAGGTTATTGATAATATGCTAAGAACCTTCGCAACTTCTTTATATGATTTTCATTGACTACCAAGATGTTAATGAAAATTAACTAATGCAAGAGAGCAAATATGATATGCAAATATTAATGCAAATATGATGCATAAAATGTATTTCCCCCATGCTTGAACCCAACATTGTCCTTAATGTTGAAATACAAAACACAAAAGAAATACACAAGCAAAATTATGAACATGATGGAAATAAAGATGAAAATAATGGAAAATACTCAAACTAATCCTAGTTTGGTGATAGAGGTGGTAGTTAAAGGAAGAATCCATAATGTCCTTATGGGTGTCACATAATTATGTTAATTCATTCCTAGCATGCACATTTGTCGTTGATGTTGGAGTGGATCAATTATTCAACCTGTATTGTCTTCAAGATGGACTGCATAAAAATGCATAAAACCATCCGACCTTCGAGAAACTTTTTGTATTTTGAATTTTAACATAACATATGGGTGTCTAGATAAAGGTTGAACTAACATTAGATTCTAAACTATTACCAGAAAATTAAACTCTAGCAACTTTCTAAAGAGTCTACATGTTTGTCAACGCATCACTAGAAGTTATGGCGATGCACAATTGAGCTTTTATAGACTCAAAGTCATGCATCTTGAAATTGTCACCAAAGGAGAGGCATTGACGACACAGAGCTAGCATCGCCATGAGTGAAACAATTGCAACATCTCAATGACTTGACATTTAAGCAAATGGCGATTGGTGAGAGTGAGGAGCCATTGGAGTCTCACTGTCATGCTGCTGACGTGATGCATCCATCGTGTTCTATGCATAACTATCGTGTTGCCAAATATCATTGGTCACCCGCAGGCATATCAATAATTCTTTGTGACACATCATCAGTAAGAATTTGTGGGTTGTATCGCCTATGTGCCACTAACAAGATAACATTGTCATAGATTTTTATCATTCTATATTGTTGTGTACCGTATGGAGCCGATGAGGAGACACAATGTCTCACAAAACAACTATCAAATTTAAATAATATTTTTTTGTCAGCATGCCGCACAATCGAAGCATTTAAAAGGCCATTACATAGTTTAAAGGCACATCATGCGGTTATAAGAGTTTATACCAAAATCTAGATTTCACACAAATAGAAACTCTATTCCTAATAGTTTGTAAAAGTATACAAAATATAACTAATGTACGGGATGAAAGTTATGATAGTTCAAAAGTATAATAGAAGCGTATGTCAAAAGTATAGCAAAGGAGTTCAATGTCCTAAATCTCATTGTTGTAATCTTCTTCAACATTGGACGCTGATGTGCTCGAACTTGTAGGATGCGTATGAGTATCAAGTTCAACTCTCTTTCCAAAACTCCACTAGGCTAAAGGAATGACTAGATATGTCACCCCCAAACGATGTGTCCACGACATCATTGATCCTATCCGGGATGACATGAGGGCCACCAGGGGATCCTATCATATTGTAAAATGGATGAACCGTTAGCTTGGATGATGACGTTGCGTCGCCTTACCCACATAAGTAGCTGCCTTGAGTTATGCAAACCAAGACATCCAAACTTTCCTTATAAAGATGAGGTTGGCTCGAGGGAGAATCGGAATAATTTTCTATTAACCTCACATCACAATTCATTTTAAATTTATGAAATCATGATTAGTATAAAAATATGAATAATATTAACTACAAGGAATATTATTTTAGTATGAAATTTATGTCGAGTTGCCTCCATGGCAAAGTCATCAATTTTTTTTTGTTTTGTTCACCCTCTCATAGAATTGACAAAAGACCTCATGACACCCTTATTTCTTCTCTTGTAATAGTTCAACATTGCAATTTTTTAAAATATATAAAACAATAAATAAGTAATAAAATAATTTTATGAACTTTACCATTCTTTCACGAAGTTCCATGCAGGGATCAACAATCCATTGTGGATATAAGGTTCTCTTTAGAAGCCATATTTGACCATTGCAACTTTAAATGACTTTTGCCACTTTTAATGGCCTTTATATTAATTTTTTTAGTTTAAAAGATTTATATATAAGATAATAGAAACATAATTATATATTTTGTATAAGTACCATAGGTGGCAAAGGGAATGCCATACATGTAGCCTGATGTGTCATGGCATTTGTGGGGTCATGGTATAGAATTGACTGCATTCCAGAGCTTCCATAATGCCTCCCGGAGTCATCTTGCTACCACAACTTCAAAGGCTTTCTTGATTATCACTTTATTAAACAATTGATGAAATTGATTGTCCTTGTGAAAGATCTTTGAAAGAAATACTAAGGTAAGTTAATGTTGTTTCCTAACTATAAATTAACATTATTTTACCAATATTAAAATAACATAATTCTGTTTGTACAAAACAAAAGATTTGGAACAAGTTGTTCTTTGCTATAGTAGGGACCTCGATCCATGAGTGAGCCCCTTTAGAAAAATGAGTGAAAACCAACTTGTTGTTTAGAACAGAACCATGCTTGAATATAGTCCTACAAATTAAATAACAGATGATGATGATTTCATATGGATATAAAAGATTATTATTATGTTATGTTTTAGCAACCTCATTAACAATGATCTCTTCATGTTTATGGACTTCTTCCTTATTTATGTAGGAAGATTCTGTAGCTTAGGGTAAGGGTAGAGTGTGCAACAATGATGGATGGGACAAAGTGTGAGCCATTGTTGGTGTCACCCAAAACAGAACAGAATAGTTAAAGACACCTGAAATCGAGAATTCATTGAAAACAAACATTTCTAAAAATTTGAAACAACTAAGATGATTTAACAAAGTATCTAAAACTAAAAAAACCTAAATAAAATGCAAAACGTAAGGAGAAACAAAACTAACTAGAAGATTAATGTTTAAGAAGAATAGTTCTAATTTATAGTCGTTAGCCTTACTTGGCTTCAATGTATACTTATTATCATAAAGAGTTGAGGATCATGTAGAGTGATGAAATCGATCATGGTATAAAAGATTGAATAAATATGCAATAAGGAACAATCTCACTGTGAGTATTTGATATGGTCTTTAATGCTCATCTTAGTGAGGCTCAGTAAACACTATTGAGGATGCCACCAACTATTTCCGGCCTTTGGCTATTGATTTCAGTTGTTAGTTCTTCACGTACGGCCGCGTTCTTAGGTTGAAGTTGTGATTTGTGTTGCTGATGATCTTGAATAATTGAGAGGTTCTTTGGTCGCCATTGCATTGATGTTGTTGGATAAATTTGTTGTCTTTGATCTTTTTGGTGCAAAATGCATTGATGTAGTTGGTCAATCTAAAATTGGAGGTTTTTGCTTCTCTAGTAATGTTTGAATTGGTGGTGTTAGAATTGGTGGCGTCTAGATTGGGGATCATGATGTAATAGTAGTGGACAACTCCAAAGGCGAGCTTCTCCTTCAAACTTTCCTTGACATGTCATTCAGTTATCCACGTCCTCCTTGAAAATTTTCTTTTCGGTCTCCATCTTTGTTTTTATGAACAGTGGCATGAATATATGATGATTGTTGAGTCCTCCTTGATGTCCTTATATTTCACAATTTGAGAAATCAATTGTGCAACTTGATTCTCTAATGCATGTAGTTTTGCTTCTAGGTCATCAACTTGTAGTTGTTGAATAACTTCATCATTTTCAATGTTGTTCTTCAATTGTGTTAGTTCTGGCTCATAGTTTTGAATGAGTTGATCTTGAACTATGAGCCTATTTTCAATTATTGTGTTGAATTGACCAATCATCAATTTCAGGTTTGTCTTTGATTTGAGTGATGATGATGTGATAATATCCTCTGTATTTCTGTTTCGTTGTCTTAAATTCTAAATTTGTCTCTCTAGATTTTGAATTTGATCATGTTGTATAGAAACTTTCTTCAATAGAGGATTCATCATGTGTTGTCAATATGGTACTCAGATTTATGGATAGATTTTTACTTTGAGCTTGTTGAGATTTCTTTATGGTGCTTTGAGTAGAAGTTGTGATGACAAAAAAAGGTATACTTAATTAGGTTGACCCCGTTCCCGAAAAGCTTACCCCAATAATCACTTTCGCAAACAATTGTGTCGATTTATTTCCATTTTCTACTTGTTGAATATTCGGCATCATCATTATTGGATTTTGGGAATTTAAGAAGGTTTTGACCAGATTTCATGATTTTAGTTGTTTGAGTTTTTGAAATTTGAATTCTTTCCTTTTTCGCTGCAGCTGGAGGGTCAGGATAATTGCCATAACATCCCAGGATAACTGCCATAACAGTCCAAGATAACTTCCATAACAACCCAGATCTTACCTGATATAATCACCTAGATATTACTTATTATAACAGCCCTGGCCAAGATCTTTTCTGCCATAACAACTTAGGTGAAGATTTTATTTGCAATAACAGCCGGAATCTTACCTGCCAAAATAGCCTGGGTCGAGATCTGGGGTGTCAGATTTGGAAGTCTACCTGCCAGCCTGGAGCATGACTTGTGGCACAAGACTGAAGACTCTTTAAAAGGAGAAGAGGCAGAACACACGA
>LTAE01008373.1:0-20700 GCA_001647135.1 Pontederia paniculata | reverse complement strand
ATATATATATATATATATATATAATTATAATTTATGTTATGGAGTTTGACTTTATAACGCCCCCAAAATCAGATCTTGGCATCGGGCAAAAATCATGACTTCAGGGACGCGACCACATAATATCATTATCTTTGATTTGATCATTTGACTATCAACCCCAGGACCACATCAGATAATAACAACAATATAAACTGAAATATCTTTCTTCAATATAAAGACTAATAATTTGATACATAGTTCCAATAAAAATTACTAGACATCAATGACTAATCAAATAACTATTAATGACTCAGAACAACATCTATCTCTATCATATGACCAACATGACATAATCAGGATTCTATGCTATGTGCAAATCAGACCACCACAAGCTGCATCACCATCAACACCATCATCCGTACCTATCAAAGATCAAAGCCACCTACAAAATTAAATTCGCAGGGGAAAACCCATGAGTTGTGAAACTCAGTATGTAAAGATCATATAGGAAGAATTAATAATCAGGGATCAGTGATCAAGTAAGTCAAATCTTTCTTAATGAACACATTAATCATGTGAGGCTTCAGTACTTAACAATTGTTCCTCATTAATCCTTTCTACTAATAATGACATGATCATCTTTACAGTTCATCAGTATTTCTTATCATTTATCTTGGTGACATTTTAATTTAGTCAATCATGAGCAATTAATAGTACATGAAGATTTCCAGCGATTCGTCGTCATAATGGCTAGCTAGGCCATGGGGTCAACCCTAGACCCATCAGTAAGTCTTAATCAGTATCAGTAACAGTAGCAGAATAATAGTAGGGATAAATCCCTTAGTCCGCCGGGGTCTTCATCTTCATGTTACAGATTCAAACACATTCATTATACTAAGTTCACATGAGAGAAAATACTAGCCCTACCTCAATCAGATGCAACCAATCATTATTCATCCATCCCGGACACGGTTCGCGTCAGGTGTGACACGACCCGTGTTGTTCCCGGGCGAAGCGCGTTCAGCACATGCGTTATCGCCGTATCTTCCAACCTAATCTACACTAATTGGGATAAAGAACACAGTTCATTTTCTACACCGTGATAATCAGATTCATTACTTTATTCGGGAAACTCGCACGCACCGGAGGGGACGCGGCCGTTTCAGGGAGATTTAGGGTTCAGAGAAACGCGCCGCGTCACGTATGACGCGACGCTCTCTCAACACAACACGTCAGGGTGACGCGACGCTCTTTCCCGAAGACATCCACCGTGTTTAACAACACGGTCTGCTTCGGTTCTAGATCTGGCGCGTTTTTTGTCGGCACCTCGACGCGGACCGCGTTAGGGTAACACGGTCCGTGTCCGGTTACATCTTTATTAAATTGTTATCCAGATCCGACGAACTCTTTCATTAAATTATATTAACATACCCTAATCTACCGAAAGACTTCGTTAATCGTCATTAATCGTCGATTAAAACCTCAAAATTACTCCCCCTAAATGATCCTAATTACATACCTCGTATTTCATTCCTTCCCTCGATCTACGTGTTGTTGCTTCCTCTTCGTGCGGTACGATGTTGATCTTCCTCTTCTCCTCCTAGCGCGATTCCCGAGACAAAAAATATTCCTTTAAGGATTAGAGAGAGAAAGAAGAAGAGAGGAGGGATTACTTGAAGGCTGGGCAGAACTAATGAGAATTTTTCTAAATTAATTTTGTGTTAGGGGTTTATATAGAGGTCAGTTAGGATTTAGGGTGGGCTTTTCGTGTAAGCCTAATACAGTCGACACAGCCCATTTAGCCCAACACGACCTGCTTTGATCAGCCCGTTTTGTTAACACGACCCATCCAACTCGGCCCGTTTTGGTCAACACGACCCATTTTGTTTGGGTATTACATTATAACCTTCTTAAAATTAGATTCGTCCTCGAATCTATCATTTCAATTTCCATTGGAGAATAACCTCCTTAGGAACGACACAATTTTTATAAATTATCATGTACTATAGATAAGTGTTAATGATGTACCTATGTAGTCATAGACGTGTGACTCGTGCTTTGATTCTTCCTCCGCACTAATGTTGTACACTCGGCCTTGTGTTGTGGCGGGGCCTCCTGCACCCCAAGAGGTTTGAGGTGACAACTTTGGTTCCAGACAGTCCTTGATATAATGATCATGCTTGCCACAACGAAGGCGCGCTCCTGTCTTGTAGCGACACCCTTCTGTATGTTGTCGTTTACAGTTTGGGCAGGTTCCTTTGTTAGCTGATTGTTGTTGTCCTTCCCGTGGTTCGTAGGGTCTGGGGCGCTCTTCTCGACGGAAGTCTCTTCCATCAGAAATCTTGTTTTGTCTACTGTCATTCCATCTAGCCTTGTCTCTGTTCTGTGGGCGTGCTGCTTCTTTTTCTTTTTGTATTCTTCTCCAATCCTCATGTTCCCTTTCCAATTCTGATGCAAGTTCAGAGTCCTCTTGCACTGTTTTGCAGTTCCCGCTCATGACCTTGACTCTCAGTCCTAAATGCAGTTCATTGACAAACCTCTTTGCCTTGGACTTCTCATTCTTGTCCAAAATGCAGTATTTCTCTAGCCTCAGGAACTTGACTAAGTATTGTTCTAGATTCCTGACTTCCTGCTTTAATTGCAAGAACTCCTCATGTTTCCTATCCTTCTGGTATTGGGAAGATAGCGCATTTCAAAGACTCCCTTGAAATTCTCTCAAGAGATGTCACCATATGCTGCAAACTTTGTGTTCTTCGTGTTCATTTTGTTAACATACCCCAATAACATAGGTAATTTGATCACTTCATTATTTATTTATTTATTACACATATGTAAACATGCATGCATTATATTTTTTTCTTTTATTTACTAATTGTGAGTAAGAAAATATATAATTATGTTAGATGACTTCTCTTCCAACATTATCATTTATCTTTTTTCTCCATTTTTAAATTTTCTAAATTTTTTCACTCTTTCAACTTCTATATTGATATTAATTACAAATAGTTACACAATCCATTTAATGCACCGTAGGTAATTTGATCACTTTATCATTTATTTATTTATTTATTGTATTTACTTTTATTAGCTAATTTGAGTAAGAAAATAGACAATGAGCCCACTTTTTCATTTATTTAGCTTGATCACTTTATTATTTATTTTATTTATATCTAATATGTATGCATTATATTATGATGCACTTATTCTTTTTCATGATTTCTTTTATATTCTCTATATATAATCATTTAATTAGCCACACATTAGGTAAATTGATCACTTCACTATTTATTTATTTTTTATGCATGTAAGTAAGTATGTATCGCATTTATTTTACTTTTATTTACTAATTATGAATTAGAAAATATACAATTAATTGCTTTTTCATTTAGGTAGCCTGGTTAATCTCATTATTTATCTTATTTATATATAATATGTATGCATTATATTATTATGCACATATTATTTTTCATTATTTCTTTTATCCTCTGTTATAAGTAGATACACAATTCATTAATGTTATCAACTATTTATCATAATATATAATAACTTCCACTTTTCATATAGGCAACTTGAGCAATTCATTATATATATATATATATATATATATATATATATATATATTATGATGCATTTACTTTTATATTGTAGTTAACTTGCTATATTGTATTATGATGCGTTTTTTCATTGACAACAATAAAATATAAAATATCCTACACGGATTTTAGAAATTCTCTAAGATCCCTTAAACATATCTTAATTAAAATTACTCCATCATCTTCATAAATATTTATTTATATTATAATGACCCATCATTTAACCCACTATCTCCTTCATCATCTTTCATAAATATTCATTTTTATCATAATAATCCATCATCTTTGAAATTCTTCATCCATTATTTATGACATTAGTAATAACTTTCCACATTAAACATTAAAACCAACATTCCCTCTCCTATCTCCTCTCACTCAGCATTAGTAACTTCCCACATCTCTTCCTCTCACCCCACCCCACAACCTTATAAACCTCTTTAGATAAATACATAACTTCTTCCTCTTACCTCCATTTTCTTAAATTTCTTTACATTTCGTATTCAATTATCTTTACTATTTCAGTTTATCTTTCTTTATCTCACAACCTCAAAAACCTCTCTTTTAATTTCTTCGGAAAGTTATAGAAGAACTTATTTACTATGGACGGTTATAAAACTCTAACTTATTCTTTACTATTTTTATATCTTATATATATATGTTATATATTACATCTTCCATATTTAATTATTTAATTATAATTTAGTTTTTAAGGCCCTATTCCTTCACCTCTCTAACTAATTACGATAAGAATTAGTGTATACATCTTCTCATCTTTTGAAGCAGATATAATGAATAATTAGTTATGACAATTTTGGATAATGTAAAAGTCAAAATAATCTTCGTGGCTACACCAACATTACCTATCCTTGTATCATTATTCTCGTTAAAGCATTACATTCAACTTCAAATTTTATTTCCAATCCAGCCATTTATGCTTGATTAGGCGAATCATTTGTCACTTCCTCAACATAGTCTTTCTTATTAAACTCATCCTTTTTATTTCTTCGCATTCTCTTTATGTATTCATTTCACTTTTTTATTATCTTATTATTTAATTATTTCTGTGTCCTACCAAGACACAGACTACTACTCTTATTTTTTATTTGTTCCTTCCTTAATTAGTTCCGTAAAAACAATATTGTACATATATATATATATATAATTATATAACTTTACTAAATTTTAATTATTTAATTATATATTTTTTGTTGGTATCTGTGCATCACACAAGACAATAAACAATGAAAGTGTTTGACTCGACTTATAAATAACCTAATATTTTCGAAAATTTTCAGTGTTTGATAAAAGAAAAATGTTAGATTTATAAGTTGTTATCACAATAACTTATAAATTTTAAAAAAAAGCAAGGAATCTCGCTTAGTTTTTAAAATTATCGATTTATTTTATTTAACCAACTATTTAGTCTTTTATTCTTATTCTTTTAAATATTATCATAATACAATTTTTTTTCTTTTCCTATTTATATTTTTAATAAAATATAAAATAAAAAAGTTTTAACAAATATAGAAATTATAAATATAATATCAAATTAAATTACTGAGATCTTATTTAAATCCTTTAATATATTTAAACAATTTAGTTTTAAAGGTATCATTATCAATATTTTCTTAATATATATCACAATTATTCATTATTATTGTTATCAACACTTTTATTGGCCTATATAAATACTAATTTTATAAATAAATTTAACACTTTAAATATTTATCAACAGTAATTAATTTTTATCATATATTTCTCTAACCTAGTTGTATGCAGAATCAAGCTTTATTTGAACCCCGATCCTTATCCGAAACAACACCGACGGCCCCAAGTCCCAACCTTGGGGCCCAAGCGAAAGATATTTCCCTCCCTCCTCACACTTTTTAACTTAACCCCGCGTTGAACCCTCCTCAAATTAGAGGCTCCTGACTCCTTCGTATGTGTCGCAGAATGAATCGAGAGGGGTATTTTTTCAGGTCCACGTCTTCCCCGGCCCTTTATATAAAATCCGGTGCGTTCTAGAAACCGCCACCGTCTTCGAACCCGCCGCCAGCTTCCTCCGTCCCCGCTCCCGTTCGGCCGCCGTTTAAAACCCTACCCCTGATCTCTCCTCGTCTCCGGCGATCTCTCGCGGGGGGTGGTTTGGGTTAAGCTTCGATCGATCGGATCCCTGCAATGGTGGCGGCGGCAGCGAGGGGGTGGATCGAACGCGACGGTAGCCTGTGGGGGGACCGCGCGCGGGAGCTCCGGCTCCGCATACGGGATCGTTTCCGGGTGGCTGTCGACCGTCACCTTCAGCAGCGGCGGGAAGCGTGGGAGCAGGAGGACTACTCGGTCGCGCTCCGGCGGTGGATCGAGCGCCTCCGTGGCGTTTGGGCCGACGCGAAATCGCCGGCGAAGCGAGTTGTGTCTTCCAGATTCTATCGCAAAAAAGGTTCGTATCTTCGTTAATTTTTTTATTGATCTGCAAGCCAATCGACCGACGATCAAAACAGCAGATTATTGATGATTTGGAGGTTACGGATAGTTTTAGGAGGGAAAAGATAATGTTACAATTAACAAAATTAGTATTAATTTTGGAATACAAATTTCTAGGCCCAGATCTTCTTGGTGGAGTTTCTTCTTGCTTGAAGAACATAAGAAAAAATAATTTATATTTGGTGTCCAGGTTTATCGCCTTGGTGTTGCAATACTAAATCTTCTTTTGCTGACAGTAAAATACTTTCGGTTAGTTTCTAGACAGTAGGTAGCTAATGAAAACTATTAGAAAAAGTAGAAAAAAGTATGCCCACTTCATAGGATTTTGGAAGCACAAAGGATGCATTAATACATGGATAAATTGTAACACTTCCAAAAGTGCACTCAGCCACGCAGTAGAGTGCCCATTCTTGGAAAATGCAACAACATCAATGTACTACGATGTTGACTACTTGTCTAGTTGACTACGTTTATGTTCCAAGAAGGAGATGGGTGACACCATTTGCCTTCTTGTGGTTGCAAAATGGATGCATATTTCGAGGAGACATGTATATGTGAAGAATATTGTAGCTATAGCCTAGAGTTTGGTGGGAGAATGGAGCTGTCAAGTTTATTGCTTGTAACATGAATCTGTAACGTTTATCACCTCAATAAAGTGGATGGTTGCTCTTTGTAATTATCCTTTACATTTTATAAAAATATGTGAAAGGAAAAAAATAAAAAAATATAAACTCTTTTTATATATATGGAGGTCTCAAATCATTTATAAATCAATTTCTTCAAGCATGCTAATCCATGAGTAGACAAAAATCATGAAAGCTTACAACTCGATAAGATCTAAATCAAGGAAACACCTACCTAAGAACTAGCTTCATTCATCACTAGCATCATAGATCAATTACTTGCTAGATTCAATACAGGGAAAGTAGTTCTTTCATGAGCTATAAAGTCTAATATGTAAGTCAACAAGTAGATATGAAATTCATGATATCATAAAGCATGAAATGCGTAAAAGATATATAATAAGGAAGCATGAAACCCGAAATGAGCAGACCTTTTATACAACATTCGTGAATTAAAGGACGAACACTAGATTCGAACTTTAGACTAGACTTGCAAATGATGAATCCTTTCAAAAGAATTAAAGAAACTTTAATTGAATGATGTGTCACTTGAATTATAAAGTTAATACATACGAGTCCTATTTATAGAGTTCAAAAGACAGATAAGTCTAACTCAAGTAGGATTGAAGCCTAAAGAACCCAGACCTAATTCAAGTAGAATCAATAAATTTTAATTCAAGTAACTTTAGGAAACCTAAAAGATCAAAATAAAAAATAAACCAAGTTAAAAGACTAAAAAAAGAAAAATCCTATTCCTAGTCATGTTATTAATCTTCTTGATGTGAATTCCTATTTGTAATAGAAGTTGTCTCCATCAAATAGGGACACATAAGCAATGGCCGCTTACGGTCTCTGAATTTCGATGTGACTTAAGTCGTGTCTTGTATAACTCAGAGTGTGTCTTTTGGTTGACACAGTCCTAGGGTATAACCCTATGGACGCAGACTGTGTCTGATACAAACGCGATTCATGTTCGATCGTGGCCACGATTTCTTCATTTTCCTGTGATCTAAATCTAGGGTTTTCGTGTAAAAATCTTCATGCAATTATATCCGATCCAAGATAAAAGCCAAGGATCTAACAAGAGAAAAATTGTATACAATCTCATAGACTATTTTAATTAAGGGATCAAAATTGAAATCCTAGCAGGCATTAATCTAACAAGAATGTCATATTTAAAGGGATCCGCCTAGGAATGAACCCTTTGACGAACGGTTCGATCTTCACGTTTCAAAAATTCCTCCATAATTGCAATATTGTCGTTCTTCAACTGTCTCTAGTGTGGTTTCCGAATAAATATCTAGAGGAGAGAAAACCAAGATAAAGATGGGGTGAGACTAAGTTGTTAACCTCTTCAACAAAGGCACTATTTTTGAAGGAGCTTTTGGCCCAACCGTTCCCTTCCCTTTTTCCCATCAAACACTTGGAAGGGAAGCGTTTGGCCCAAAATGCTTCTCTCCCAAACACAACCAAAGGAGAGGGACAGGGAGAGGGAGAGGGAGAGGGAGAGAAATTTTTGTGATGGTTAAGAGGAGAGAAATAATGGTCTTTGGTGAATTTATCTCGTGACCTAGGGGTTTTTATAAGGGTGATGAACTAAGACTCCAAAGTCCAACCCAACTTGGATTTTTATTTTGCATAGCAGCAACACAGCCTGCATTCCAACAGACACAATATGTGTTGTGCATTTCTTTCTGGCTCGTGTTACATAAATACTCTTAACATTGATGCCTAATAGTAGATGTGAATAAAATAGTATATGGCCCTAAGAATTTACATTTAGATACTTTTCTTTAACAAATGGATTTAAATAGTTACGTCTAGTGTTCTGAGAATTCTTTTAGTCACTCGAATGACTTAATCAGTTGAGTAATTTTGGAGACCTTCACTTCAACTCAAAGAAGTTCCTAAATCTTGATGAAGGCTGCATAATTTAGATGATCTGTGTTTTCATCGCAACTGCAGTTGGCAAGGATATTGTCGCAGGTGATGAATCTATTGTGATTCGCATGCTCCAAACTTTGGCTGTTCCAATGATTGGTAATGCATGCTATGCTTTCATGCACGGGCTCAACCATGTTCAGGTAGGATTTTGCCTGGTTAATCGTCTATTCCATTCTGATCCTACTGTTATATCAACCTACTCATTTGTCATTGTTTAAATTGTGCAGATATATGGTGCTGAAAAATTGCATCAAGCATTAATGCAAAGACCTGAAGGGAAGCCCCTTTTGACGGTATGTTGTCGCTACTGTTCCATCGAGTTTATATGTTTGATGTGTTAACCATGTAGCTAACCAGTCATTTTCATTTTATTTTACCCTACAACATTTAGGGATCATACAAACCAGTCAGAAACCAAGATACTTTATATACACACAAATATGAAGAATTTGAATGTTGGCACTATTGGCACTATTGGCACTATTGTCTTGGTATATTGGATTGACAATTATATCATTTCATGGTCAAGTGATATCCTTTTGTATTTTTGAAGAATTTTCGCCAAAATTCACTGGATAATCAAGTGATTCTAGCCTTTGTACGCTTCTTATTATTTCATCAAGTTCGTATTTTCAATGGAAAATTAAATTAAGAATCGATTGTAAATCATATTTCTGATTTGTTGATGGTTGCTTTTTTTTGTGACTGTTTCTTCATTTGATAAGCTCTTATGTTAGCAGGTTAGCAATCATGTTGCCTCCATTGATGATCCATTTGTCATTGCATCGCTGCTTCCACCAGGTGCCTTGCTGAATGCACCAAGCCTAAGATGGACTCTTTGCGCAACTGACCGTTGCTTCAAGAATCCAATGATGTCTACATTCTTCCGATGTGTTAAAGTTCTACCTGTTTCACGTGGTGATGGAATTTATCAAAAGGTAATCATGTAACATAATCTGCAAAATGCTATTTATCTAATGCTAATTACTTCATTCTTGTTTTTCAGAATTGTTTTAATGAAACTTGTGATAATGAGGCTTCATAAAAAAATGTTGTGATCCGGGGAATCTTGTCACATATGTCACAATAATTGTTGCGATATTTTAGTGTCTTTTCTTTCTTCGAGAGACTAGTCTGGGGAAGGGGTTTAGATTCTTTGGCTTGAATGCCTTCTCTGAGATTGTTTCATTTGTTGACTAGAACATATGTAGTTTGTGGATCTTCAATTCTGTATGATTATGACTTTCTAAATCTCTTCTAATTTTTGTTTTAGGGAATGGATTTGGCACTATCGAAGCTAAATAATGGTGGATGGGTTCATATATTTCCTGAAGGTAGTCGCTCCAGGGATGGTGGAAGAACCATGGGCACAATGAAGAGAGGAGTTGGAAGGTGCGTAGGAAATGAAATCGATCATGCTTTTCTTCGATGTAAAATGCAACACTTGTCGGAATGGTGTTACTTAAAGGATTAGTTAGTTCTGTTTTTGCATGTAGGGGTTATGAGAAAACATTATGGTACAATTAATAAGGCATTAACTAAATGGAATTATGAATTCACAGATGGATCTATGCTGGAAATGTATCTCTGACTTGATACTTTGCACGACTTCATCATAAATGTTTCTGAGGGATCCACAGGAATTCATGGCCTTGGCTATGATCATATGTGCATAATTATCATATACACATTAGATTATGACTTATGATAGTTTATGCTTGGCTTTTTGAATTTAGGTTCATTTGCCTTTTTCTTAGCATCTTTGATATTTTTGTGGTATTTTCTTAGGCAGAATATCAGAACCTGGATGACAAATGCTAATACTTATATCATATGGTTGACAAAGTTTGTTGCTTAAGATGGGCAGTTAGTATGTTAGATACAACTTCTCTAGCATCTACCCCTGCAAAAAGAATCCTCTAGCATTTATTGACTTTCCAATTTACATTTATCGAAAGTGTTATCATAATGCATGTCATTAAGCTTAAAATGGAGCACCATGGAGGAATTAGCATTGATACATCATTAGTTAAGAATCTTTCAGAATATCTGCCCATGAGAAGCCCAAATGAGTCAAGTGCATGCATTTATAATTTATTTTAAATATTAGGAATCTTCATTTGAATGAATAGTTTCATCTTGTCAGTTGCAGTTTTCTTGCCCCATCCTAGTACTGATTGCTCTTTACTCATTGGACGTTGTTTACAGGTTGGTTGTTGATGCAGACACTGTTCCCATGGTTATTCCCTTTGTGCATACTGGGATGCAAGAAATCATGCCCATAGGAGCAAACTTCCCCAAAGTTGGCAAGACGGTAATGAATCATTTTACTTCATTACTTGGGACAGATTGTTGAACAAAAAGGTTCTGATGTCCAGGATCTGGAGTTATGGTTTTTTTTTGTATTTGTTAGTGTCCTCTCTGCCATGCTAGGCTGTCTTTTGTGTTTGTCAATGTCCTTTCTGCTCTTCTGTGTTCTATCTTTAGCATAATAATTTGCTCACTCTTAATTTCTTCGAGAAACAGAAAGAACAAATGATGCCACTCTGTTGGATGAATTACAGGTGACAGTGGTTATAGGTGATCCAGTATTTTTGGATGATTTGCTTGCTGATAAAGATGATCCGGAGCATGTTTCTACTGGAATCCTTTATGATGCTGTCTCATCAAGGATAGGTCAACGACTGCAGGAGCTAAAGTTCCAAGTTGATCGTCTGGCTTTGGAACATTCATCAGAAATTGAAGACAGCTCCGTATATAACAAAGAAAATGGATGCAGAATCTGGCGTCAGGTTGATTGGGAAGCATTTGGCATGGGAAATTACATGCCGGAGGAACGGCCTCACAATATTAGACAAACGCATGACAATCTCGTAGATCAGCAGCAGGATCAGCATCTTTCTTCTCGGACTGCTGTTAGGTTGGGATTCTCTTATGAGGGTGGCATTATGTCTCGAATTCGTGGTTATATGAATCCCTCTGAACTCATGAGCTTTGCTGCTAGAGGTTTGTTCACGAACAACAGAATTTCGGACACGAGCTATTCAAGCATTCAAGAAAGGGGGCCAAGGATTTGGAAGCAATTCGTCGAGAGAGAAGTATTTCACCGCTGGAATACGGTCTGATTAGATTATCGTGCCTGAAAGTTATTTACTTGCCCCTCTTTGTTGAGATTTTTGGAAGTTTTAGTCAAGTGTACAGAGCAGCACGTATTCATGTTCACACTCAAAGATTGAAGGTTAACCAACGAGAATATGCAGAAGGAAAGAGCTAATTGTCTTGATCTTTGTGTCAATCGAATTATTTGAAGGTTTTAAAGGACCTTTTTTGATTTTTTTATGCTAACAGATAAGTTGTTTTTTTTTCTTTCCACTGAATTGTAAATATCTTTTCATTACTGGGCATGTAAAGGGTCGTTCATAAATATAAATAATCAAAATCAGCGGAAAACAAATAAAATTACGAGGGAGGGGACCTTTTTCTTTGGTGTAAAATGGCATCTTCAAATGAGTGGGTGAGTAGAGAAAAACTAGGGACATAAGTGAAAATAAATATTAAATTGGCACATATTTAGCCAAAATATTATTTTATTATGATCTCAGTTCAATTAAAATATTAACCGGTCCATCTAACTCGAAAACATGAGGGTCTAAATTGATTTACTTTTCAATTGATTTTTTCTTTTCACGAAAAAGAAAATACTTATGTAAATATTCAAACTTGAAAATTATCTAAGCGAGAAGGTTTGCACCCCAACTCTCATTATTGAAATTCTTTCTCGCTTGGTGTTCACTGTATTTGTGACAACATTATTTATAAATAATTTTTTTAACATTGAAAGAGAAAAAATTCTGAAAACGCTCGCTATATTCAGTTGACAATATCATTTTTTCAAGGGTTACGAGGCAGGTAAGTTCGTCTCCGATACGGAATTGTCGGAGTATAACAACTTGAGTAAACCACAAGAAGCACTTTAACAATCATTGTAACCCTACGTGCAGTTTTCTTTTTTTGTAAAGCCAGAAAATGAGTTACTCATATATAGAAAGTTAAATTAGAAAGAAAATGAGTAAAACAAGTGTAACACCCCGAAATTCGACCCTCGCCACGTAACAAAGCCTCCTCTCGTAAGCGCTATGACGATACAATATTTGACCATTCTATTGACCATGAGTAGTAAATAATAATGACACATTAGCAAAAAGATAAAATAGTAATATAAATAAAAAATATAATATAAAAGATGCGTAAGTTATTAAAATAACATAGTCATCCAAACTACGTGTTCATAATACAAACTCTAATATCATCCAAATTTATACTTATTACAAAATCAAAGTTTGATATGACATAATGAAATGAAAAGAGTCCTTATCCATGTGCAACATTCATTAGAGTATCATTGCCGCACACACCATCTGTCCGCCCTACAAGGAAATTATGTACGTGCAAGGATCAATGCAGGGGAGGTCCTCTCCCGTAAGCTTTTGAAAAGCTTGTGTGAATAATATTACAATGAAACATAAAATATTCATAAGAACATAACATGACATTTTCTTTATCCAACTATAAATCAGTATAACAATAGAATGATATATGTATCAAGACAGATCACAGAACAACACATTATAAATAATAAATCAATGGACCAACATCATCTCTTTTACTTAATGATCAATGGAAACATATTAACATGAGATCAGTAGTTCGGTGGGATACGATAACATTAACATTAAGAATCGATAATCTAGGGATTGTAAAAATTGTTCTTTGAATAATACATTATCGATGATTTGGTGAAGTATGATGCCATTATCATTAGGAGTCGATAAGTCCATGATCCACATTTTAGGATCGATAAATCAATGGTCGTTATTTTTGGATCGGTAATTCAGTAACCATCTTTGAGAGTCGATAAATCGATAATTATCATATAAGAATCGGTAAATCAATAATCATCATCTAAGAATCGGTAACTCAGTTATCATCATTTAAAATCAATATGTTAATATTTTATATCGATAATCGGTACATCCATCTTTAAGTCGGTAAATCGGTGCATTCATCTTTAGGATCAATAAATCGGTACATTTGGTAATTCGGTAATCATGGAAGTTGTTTCTTCAACTTCTTTGGTTTCTTTATAGTGAAAGAGCTCTTCACTTTATAAGGTATGCCATGAAAATAATACAGCCATAAGCCGGTAAGGTCAGTGGTGGATCAAGCCACGACAAGTGCCCTTTTCTTAGGGAAGGATGCATCACTCGCCTTCGGTGGAATCCTTTTCGTGCATGGGGTGGAGAGTCCCACACAACAGGAACAATGACGACGGTGTTTTGCCTTTACCGACCATGTAGTTTCACTGTGTTGGCTTCAACTACGTTACCTATCCCCCGGTAACGGTAAATGATAAATCTCCAATGCATAGACATAACATGACATCCCTCAGCTTTCATCTTTTATCTCATTAGCCTATTAGCTATCTTTCGGTTTTGATAAATTCAAGAATCATGATATGGGTAGGCTACAACACCAAAAGATAATATTGAGAAATTTTTGAGTCATACATAAGCTTCCCATGGATCGGGATAAATCATGAAATCAAATATGACAATAGATTATCGAAATTCATAAGAATTATATCAATAATGACTCTTCCTTGATGGATGACTTTGTAAAACTTGATTTGGCTATAATAAAATAGTTCAAGATAATATAATTCAAGTCATACTAGAGAGAATATTATGCTGCTGCATTGATACTATTGAGATTGATAATTCACTTGGAAATATTGTCTGGATGATCTTTCGAGTTCCAAATGATATTATCCCAATCATCATAAGATGCTAGCAGTCGTTTATGCGATCGACAAGTTCAGGCAGTTGATGGTGGGTTCAAAAGTAGTTGTTTATACAGATCATGAGGCTGTGAAACACTTGATGCAGAAGAAAGACGTCAAACCTCGACTAATAAGATGGATTTTGCTAATGCAAGAGTTCAACATGGAAATTAAAGATAAAACGGGAGATGAGAACCTTTTCGTAGATCATCTGTCAAGGCTGATCAAACCTCTTGAAGACTACTCCATGCCAATTAATAAGAACTTTCCTGATGATTCACTTATGCAGTCTTCAACACAAAACCGCTATGGTACGCCGACATAGCTAACTTCCTAGCGGATAAGCAAGCATTCAAAAAAGGCTACATTTTGCCAGAAATAACTTATCAAGGGAAGAAGAAGTTGTTCAATGAACTCAAACACTACTATTAGGATGATCTTATGCTTTTCAAGAGATAGTCTGACGGATAGTTCACGAGATGTGTACCAGGGTCAGAAGTTTATAGGATAATAGAGGAGTGTCACAGCTCCGCATATGGAGGTCATGGTGGAGTCCAGAGAACGACCACGAAAATATTTCAAGCTAGTTACTATTGGCCAACAATTCAACAAATTTTAAGGATGTGAACGCTTATGGTGCGCAGTGTGACCGCTGCCAACGTACTGAAAATTTCAAGAAGGAATGAGATGCCACAGACTGGCATCCTCGAAATCAAACTCTTCGGCGTTTGGGAGATTCATTATATGGGACCATTCCCAACATCTGGAAGATTCAAGTATATATTGTAGCCATTGACTATGTGTCGAAGTGGATTGAAGCCATTCCGACCATACACTACGATGTTGCTTCTGTTTGAAGATTTTTTGGGAAGGTTATATTCCCACGATTTGGAATCCCTAAGACAATCATCAGTGATGGAGGAAAACACTTCGCTGAAAGACATTTTGAGAATATGTTCCGCAAATATGGGATTTATTACAAGGTCGCAACTGCTTACCATCTACAGACGAGCGACCAAGTAGAAGTGTCAAACCGATAGATTAAGACCATATTGGAGAAAATCATTTCGATGTCAAGGAAGGATTGGCCATCGAAGCTAGATGATGCCTTATGGGCTTGCTGAACAACCTTTAAGACAACATTTGGAGTCACACCCTACCAGTTAGTATATGGGAAGTCATGTCATCTTCCTGTCAAGATGGAATACAAAATATATTGGGTTGTGACACAACTAAACTTGGATATGAGATGGCTGGAGATAATCGCAACTTGCAGAGTTAGAAGAATTACGACTCCAGGCTTATGAAAGCTAAGATATATAAGGAAATGACTGAGGCTTGGCACAACCAGCGTATTTTAAACAACTGAATTCAAGTCAGGGGAGAAGTCCTCCATTTCAACTCAAGACTGAAAATCTTTCCTGGGAAACTCAAGTCTCGATGGAGCAGCCACTATATAGTTAACAAAATATTCGATCACGGTGCAGTAGAGCTAATATCAAAGAAAGTGCATGATTTCAAAGTGAATGGTCATCAACTTAAAACATATGAACTAGGGATAAGACCACCTGAAAAGGAATCAATCACCTTTGAACCAGTCACAACGTTATGAACACACGGGAATGTCTAGTTAATGACATTAAACAACGATGCTTATTAGGAGGCAACCCAGACTAACATCCAATAAATCGTTTGCTCTTTTTTATGTCATTCGCAGGATGCCAAATTCAATGAAGTTCTGATTCACATTTTTCAGGGCTATGAATAATTGGAACCACTCCTATGCTGGGTTGGAGTTTTCTAATTTTCCCGCTCACAAAAATTCCGTTTTGCCACCTAAGGAGATCGGCCGATACTTTTATTTTTCTCTCTCCTTCCACTATCTCTTCTTCACCCACTCTCTGTCTTCACCGCCTCACTCCTCCAACCAATCGCCATTTTCGTCCATGCCGCTTATGGTCGCTACAAGAGAGCATGCTATGGGGAAAATGTGGAGACCTAAACCTAAAAGGAAGCAAGACATGACGATGACCATCCGACTCATCATCGACGCAAAAGTTTCGGTGGCCGACTCGACAACTACTGGACCTTCATCCACGAAACCTTGCACACCAGTCTGACTGCTAGCCGCACTGGCACCACACTTGGTTCTGGAGGTACGATCACTTTAGACTTTACCTCCCTCCACTTCACCAGGGAAGATGACAAAAACAAAGACTATCGCGAAGCCACTGTGCCTGCACCTGCAACTTCCAACGTTCCAATTCCATCAGCCCAACCGGCGTTAGCCGAACCGACGAAGTGGAAGTTGGTAGCCAAGAAAGCTACAAGCATCCTGCAACAAAAGCTTTAAGTCTGGAGAAGCGAAAGACCCTTCCTCGAGTACCTAAAGCACGAAAAGCTGCACCTCCATAACAAATAGCACAACTCGAGACTGCCGCTGTCCCCACGCCATCGACAAAGATGGGGAAAGAGCTTGAGAAGCAGCCAAAAAATAAGACCAAAAAGGAGTCTGACAAAGTACTTCTAGCCGTCTTCGAGCTGACCAAAGGACAAAAGGATGAGGTCGACCATCAATCCTTGGAGACACGAGCGCGGAAGAAGAAGCCTACCGTAGAACCTACCATACAACCCACTATCACTCCCACTGAAGTCTCTGCACCAACTCAGGCGGCCAAACCGACTCTCAAGAAGACAACCTCTGTCGTTCCTCCAAAACCTAAGAATAAGACTGCACCTACAAAGTCGAAGACAAAGAAGCACCCACATCCACCTTTAGAAGAGGAGGAAGAAGATGTAGATCTACAATCCTTGGCTAGGAAGCCTCGTAAGCATAGTCAGACTGTGACAAAAGAGACTACTGCTGATGAATAGGAACCCACCATAGAAGAAATCCAACAACCACCTGAAGAAGTACACGAACCTGAAGAAGCACCCAAATTTGAAGAACCAACACAAATGAACCACCGGAAGATGCATTGCCTTCAAAAGCTCTTGCTGTCACATCCCCTCCTCCACAGTATAATCCCGTTGTCACACCCGAGCAGTCAACCAATGCGGAAGAAGAAACTAATAAGGAGGTAGATCTTGAAGATCAACCCAATCTCTCGACCCTCGGAGATGCACCACCACCCACTGCTGCAACTGAGTCTGGCGACAATGGTCTACTACCACTCTCGACCCAAATTGAGTTTCGAGATGAGTAACAATGTTCACTGTACGAGAAGCTCAGCACCCAGGAGATCCTTGCAACCCAATACCTGGATACTGAAACACTGAAGACATTGAGCCTGCACAACGACATGACCAGGCACCTGAAGAAAATGGGTATCGACAATTCTTTCTCAACTCCTGGCCTGCTTATGAATGCATTATTTTTGAATTTATGAGTTCTCTGGATGTTGCGGACAGTGAAGACGACCTTAGCCTCAACTTTCATCTTTTCAACCAAGAATTCTATTGGAGGTTTAATGAGTTCTGTGCAGTTTACAAATTTCCAACCGAGATCGTGCAGAAGAAGAATACTAGTTAGAAAGGTTCTGAAGTATGGAAGTGGACCATTAGAGAAAATAGATTTGTTCTTCGATAGGCGACGTCATCATCTTTCCAAAATCCTACCGTCTAATATTTCCAAAAAGTGATGGCCAACATCTATTCGGAAGATACAATACTGAGGCTAATGTCTGAGAGGTTGAGATGTATATGATCTAGGGATTTCTTAAAGGGAAAAGAATCAATGTCGGAGACATGTTCTTGGAGTACATTTCTCGACTGGCCACAATTGAAAAGGGACCCATTGTCATAGGTGGCCTGATCACACCCATAGCTGAAAAATGTAAAGTTGTCCTGACGGGGCCGCATGCAGTTAGAGGAGCCACTAAGATTGATCTGTTTGTGATGATCAACATGAAAATTATTGCAATTCGAAATAGGGAGTATATTCTGGTGTATAAAGGCAATGACACATCCATTGTGCTGCCCATCCGTCGATATTAGCAAAGGCAAAAATTGGACCCTTCTCACTCTCGAGTCGAGCGCCCCTCACAGCTCTGCAACAACTTCCAAGAAGATATCCCCAGCTGACACCACTCACAGAGGATCTCTTATCTCAATGCTGACTGAACTACTTGTTGATCAGCTTAAGCATTTGCCCTTCTTGAAACTATTGTTATCCAAAACAGGGATATCAAGGAGGAGCATTGCCAACTCAAGAAAGATCTGCTGAGCAAGCTGGAGGAAATGAACGTGGAATCGGAGCAAGACGACGAGAGCTCCGAAGCTGAACCATCCTTAACATGAGTGACTACTCTCCCAGCTAAGCTTCAACACTAAGGACAGTGTTGAGGTTAAGTCCGGAGAGGCCATGATATGATAAGACATACTATGATTTTGAACTCCTATCCTTTGTCGCTCGTGATCTTTTTGCTTGATGTTCCTGTTTGAATTGTTGTTGTTGTTGTTGTCACGCCTCTACTCTTTTGCTTGTTGCTTGTCTGAAGTCTGATAAATGTTTGTTAAGAATTTTCGATGATGTTTTGACTTTGTTAAATGAACCTTGTTCGAATGTTGTCCTATGCATATGTAATTACACTATGGCTTGCCTTACTTGTTTCTCAACTCCTGAATTAAGGCAATATGAGGTCCAAGCCATTCGTAGTTATAGGCTTCATTGTATTGGTGCACTGTGACTTGATGAATGCTTGACTTGACTTATTATATTTGGGAATCAAAGTTTATGCACCGAATTGTCTGCTTATCGCAACCATGCTACTACTCTAGCCTTCCACTTGGAAGAGCCAAGAGTATGCTATCTCACGCACCCTTAGCATCCTCATCGAGTATTCGCGGAAGAAAACGTGAGGATATGCTAAGGGAATAATCTCTTTTTGCTTTCACATTCCTGCATTCATTTTTGAAAAAAAGGGGACAAGACATGAGAAAAATATATGAGAAAAACCACTATGCTCTGAAGTGAAAAGAAAGAAGGGGGAGGTTGCCTTGGTGTTTATTTGAAAGTGATTCTTTTGCCTAACGAGTGACTTGCAGACTTTGAGGTTGACCTTGAGCTACATTTAGTTAGAGCTTCAGTGATTTCTAAATCCGGTTTTTGTCAAGTCAAGTCTAAGTCAACAACAATGTATCATGAAGTGAAAGAAAAATTGTTTTTGTGGAATTTGGATTGCTCCTTATGATGTGGTCTTCACATTTGGAAATGACATTGCCGTAATATTAATTCATTTGCTTGAGGGCAAGCAAAGGTTCAAGTCCGGAGATGTTTGTTGCGATGCATTAAGTGCCTAATATTAGTTTTTTCTAGTCATGATCCACGCTGTTTTCACGCCATTATGTTGCATTTGAGCCCCAATTCGTCCTAAGTTCTCACCTTTGTAGCAAACACACACTGTAGAACCAAATGATGTTGCCTTATGCTTTTATTGCATGAACTTTGGCAAAAGGCGCCTTCACACCCTCACATACTGAGACATCATGACTCTACACAAAGAAATCACCTAACGAAAAAAGGCCAAAACATAAAAGAATCTTTTATAGCCCACATTTGGAAAGGACATAATAGAAGAATCAAAAGGACAGTATCAGGCTGGACAAAGACGCCACATGTTGAATGAAGGCAAAGGGTATAAAAGGGCAAATTAGAAGACATAAAAATATCTCGCATTCTTGGAAGCTTTGGGAAGCCTCGCGTGCGGAATCGGGATCACCATCTATCCATTGTCGGAAGAATCAAAGACGACGCCGTTGATGAATAACTCTACAGGATGAAGAACATGAGCATTTTTGACCTTTATTCCAGTATTTTGATGAACATGATATGTAACTAAGTAGGATAATCTAGAGTTAGCACTAGGAGATGATGAATTGGATTAATATTTTGGTTTCAAACGACATTGAACTATTTCTTGCTTTAGTTTTATAAACCCATTGTTTGATTTCATTTTCGAATTGAATGCCGTGAAGAGTTTTGTTTATCTTGTGATCGAATGTGACTGACCCTCGATTCGGTTTTCTTTCTGTCTCGTACTCAACCTCACCGGATGATACGTCCTTGATTGAAGACATCCGATGTAGTGAGTGGTTGCGGTTCATTTTTCCGTTGAGTGCACTGGGTCACTACATCAGGCGATTCACAACCTTGCAACCGCGAGGACTAGTCTTACTATTTTTCCTGCTAGGGCATTTGGAAGATTGTGATTGAATCCCGTGAAAAGGAATCCATGATTCC
>LTAE01008372.1:0-20704 GCA_001647135.1 Pontederia paniculata | reverse complement strand
GATGGCTTCACTCGAGAGTGGACGTCTAGGAAGAATCCTGAATAGAAGGGATTGAGAGTTCTTGAGTGAACTGTAAGTGGTTGTCTCCTTGTCCTCGAGCAACAAAGGAGAAGTTTGTAAGGGAGCCTTCGCCCTTGAAGAAGGAGTTCAGTGATCTCCGGAGATCTCAAGTGCGAGAAGGCCGGAGCGGGGACGTAGGCCAGGAGTTCGGCTGAACCTCGTCAACAAACCTTGTGTTTGTGCCTGTTTGATTTTCTCTCTCACTCCTCTCTCTACTTGTTTACATTTATATGTATATGCTTCCACTAATATAACACATCAAACACAATAAAATTAGAAAAAGTTTTATACACCAATTCACCCCCCTCTTGGTGCCATTTCGATCCTACATTATGGTGGATCCAAGTAAAATTGAGGCCGTTGTTGAATGGAATAGACCAAGGACCATGATGAAACTCTAGAGCTTCTTAGGATTGGACGAATATTATCGAAGGTTTTTTCAAGATTTTTCTAAAATAGCATCTCCTTTAACTTATTTGACAAGGAAAGGAGAGAAGTTTGAATGAACACCAAGTGTGAAGCGATTTTCTTGAAACTCAAGAAGAGTCTCACATATGCACTTGTATTGATCACCCCCCACGGGAAGTGGAGGATTCATCATCTATAGTTATGCTTCTGGCATCGGATTAGGTTGTGTACTAATGCAACATTAGAGAGTTGTAGCTTAGGCATCAAGACAACTAAAGAAGCATGAAGTGAACTACTCGATTCATGACTTGAAGTTAGTGGCAACTGTCATTGCTTTGAAGATATGGCGACATTACTTGCATTGAGAGATGTTCGAGGTGTTTACGGTTCATAAAAGTCTAAAGTATGTATTCTCACAAAAGGAATTGAATATGAGGCAAAGAAGATGGCTCGAGTTTCTTAAAAATTATGAATTTTCCATCGCGTATCATTTGGGGAAAGCCATTATTGTTGCCGATGCTTTGAGTATGAAATGGGAAGGATCACTCGCTTGCCTAAGGATTCACAAGTAGAATCTTCTTGAGGATATAGTGCAATGGAACCCGACTCCTACTGATGGAAGCGTGGTATTTATGACACCATGTAATAGAATCAATTTTAGTGAGAAGGATCGTTCAAGCTCAAAGAAAGGATTCAGAATATGAATACATGATTCCCTTATGCAATAAGGAAACCACTAGTTTCACTCTTTGCAAATATGGTGCAACCCAATTCAAGGATCTGGGTTCCGAATCACAAGGCTTTAAGGAGAGACATCTAGATGAGTGTCAATAAACTGAGTTTACTATACATCCCAGAAGTACCAAGATATTCAAGGACTTGCAAAGAAGTTTTTGGTAGAAAGACATGAAAAGGAAGATAGTTAAGTATGTGTCAAGATGCCTTGTTTGTCAACAAGTCAAGATAGAACACCAAAGACCATCTAGTATGCTTCAACATCTAGAATTACCAAAATGGAAATAACAACGCATAACCATGGACTTCGTGATGGTATTACCAAGAACCAAGAGTGGACATGACTCAATATGGGTAATTGTTAATAGATTGATGAAGTCGGCTCACTTTCTACCAATGAAGGCGAGTCAATCCATGGAGAGCTTGCTAGATTTGTATGTCAAGGAAATTATTTGACTTCATGGGATTCCTACATCTATAGTGTCAGATAGAGACCCAAGATTCACCTCAAGGTTTTGGAGAAATTTGCAAGATGCTTTTAGAACAAAACAAAATTTTAATACGACTTTTCATTCACAAGACGATGGGCAAAGTGAGAGGACAATCCAAACACTTGAAGACATGTTAAGGGTTTGCTCATTAGATTGGCATGGTAGTTGAGATACTCATTTACCACCTAGTTGGGTTTGCATATACAATAGTTACCATGCAACTATTAAAATGGTTCCACTTGAAGCCCTATATGGAAGCCATGCAGGTCTCCTTCATGTTGGATGAAAGTCAGTGAAAGAAGGCTTCTAAAATCTGAACTAGTGCAAGATTGTGCTAATAAAGTCGACTTGATCAAGAAAAGCATGTTAGATGCACAAAGTAGGCAAAAGAGCTATGGTGACAAAAGAGAAAGGAACAAATCTACAAAATTGGCGAATATGTGATGTTGAAAACTTGACCAATGAAGGGGGTAATGAATTTTAGCAAGAAAGGAATATTGAGGCCGAGGTATGTTGGACCCTTCGAAATCATTAAGAATGTTGGCGAAACAGCTTATAAGTTAGCACTACCGCCATTATATTCAAGGATCCATGAGGGTGTTCCAAGTGTCAATGCTTCGAAGATATCATCATGCCGATGCCAATGTTATAAGAATTGAAGAACCAAATATCAAGGAAGATTTGACGTATGAGAAGCAATCCATAGAAATATTGCAGTATTAAAGAAAGCATCTTCAAAACAAGATTGTGTCAGTGGTTAAAGTGTCTTGGAAGCACTATAGAGGAAAGGTTGCTACTTGGGAACTTAAAGATGAAATGTGGGAGACGTTTTCGCACCTATTTGGTTACTGCTAATCTTTATTATTATGCAAACTCGATGACGAATTTTATTTTAAGGAGGGTAGGATGTAAGACCCCAAATTCAATTTAAGTCCCACTTGAAATTTAGCCCAAATCCCTATATTAATCCAATGGATGCCTAGTATAAGCACCCCAATTTATTCCACTAGCCACCATTTGCTCCCTCACCATACACACACACTCTCTCTCTTCCTCTTTTCTCTCCATCATGGCACACTCCAAATGCTAGGGTTTTAAGGAGCTGTCAACAATTGTTGCAGCTCAAGGTGGATTTGGAGAGGGATTAGAAGCTCAAGAGCAAGGGGAATACACCACAAGTGAGGGAGGAGGAAGGCCTCAACACCAAGGAAGAAGAAGGAGGTAGAAGAAGGAAGGAAAACTAGTGATTTGCTAAGGTATATAAATGGGATTCAATTCCTTACTTTTTTACATCATATTATGAACTTGAGGAGTATAAGAACCATTAGAAACTAGAATGTGAGGAATGACATTAGGAATATTGCATGTATGGTCTCTGTTGATATGCCTAAATGTCCTTTCTTATGGTTCAACTTTGCTAGAACTCATATTATGAATCTCATGTCTTTTGTCAAGTTGTTTATATGATCCCTTTTTATGTGTCTTCGTGTTTTGAAACCCTAGAACCATGAATATGATAAATGATGAACCTTAAATGTTCATAAGAACCTTAGAATGTGCTTATGAACCCTAGTTGGTAATTTTGGTAAAATGTATCCCAATTTCATATTTTTTTATGCATATATGACTATGTTACAAACCCTAGAAGATAAGGAATATTATGTGTATAATTTTCCTTTTGTCAAATTGAATTTTAAGGCTGAAATTAGGCTAGTTCGACATGAAATCGAATGAAATTAGAGAGAATAACACCCTCATGTGTCTCACTACAATATACCCATAGTGAACTTGAGCTTGCTACGGTCATACCGTAGCGAGCGAATAAGGCCGTAGCGACCTCATATGCAACCGTAGCGGGCCTTTGGACCGTAGCGAGCCTTTTAAACTATAGCGCAAAAATTATGGCCGTAGCAATGTCATGACCATAGAGCATTCATTCTCTATTGCTTTCTTTTCGATGGGAATACAGTTGGACTAGATCCCACTACGACCCAACAGTGTTGAATGCTTATGAGGCCGTATAGAACCATTGGACGACCGTAGCGCGCTCACTCCTAACCGTAGTACACCCCGATGGCCCGTAAGGCATGTTATTTCCATTTAAATTTATGTTGATTTATTTAATTGACTATATTATGGTTCGTTTATATGATATGCTTATGTTAAGTCATTAATTGAGCATATGTGATAAATTGTTATTATTCTTTTAATTGTTATTGTGCAATTATATGTCATGTATCAAGTTCTTAAGTTAGACAACCTTGCTTGATGATTGCTATCCACATATACATCGATACACATGCTAAGTCGTAATTATGTTAAAATAATAAGATTGTTTACCATTTTTGATGTATTGTAAAGAAGATGAAGCATGATGAATTAGTTAAGGTGCATCAGTTATGGGGAATTAGCCGAAGGCGCTTCCCAGGAGGCAATGTCCACTCGCTAGCGATAGTGTGTGTGCTTCCCAAGACGGACCCTAGAGAAGGGTTGGCCTAGCTAGCCGATGTTATGGGCGATGTTACTCGAGGCTCTTCATGCAAAGATAATAATTGGCCTATGATGATGATGATGATGATGATGATGATGATGTGAATGATGTGAGTCAAAGAGAATTCAAATGGATCATATGGCTAATATGTAAATATGTAAATATGTAAAACATAAAGAATGCTCAATATGAACATAAGATGCTTAGTCTATTATATGTTCCATGTATGTGATGTTTCATAATGTAATGTTAAATGTCATGCTTATATGTATCCTAAGTTGATCTATGCTTAAAAATTATGTTTCTATTTATGATGAATATCTTATGATACACATATTGCATAATTTAGGCCGACCTTTACATACTCTAACCGGAGGGGTTTCACCTCCTCTATTTCTGGATCCATGCAGGTGGAGATGCATGATGGGCTTGGCGGTGGTTAGCTCATGGCAATTTTATTTTGCACATGGTCGTGTCTAGGTCTAGTAGGCCTTATTTTAAGTCATTAGTTGTTATGTCTTATGAACTTAATTGTTATATTGTAAGTCGAATAACCCTAAGACTATTATGATTTCATAGGTCTTATGTATGTCCTTGGATTATGCCTTTTATGTTGCAAGATGTTATTCACTCATTTGGATTTAAGTATGTTTCTGCTGCCTTGAGTTTTATTATTATCATGATACTATGCTATGTTTTTCCGCTACGATGTTATTATCTTTATTATGTCATTTATATTATTATGGACTTGCTTAATTTAGTTAATACTAAGTAGGCCCATATTACGTTCAAGAGGTTCATATAACTCCGTCAAAATCCCACATGGGCCAAGCCCGTGTGCGGATCATTTTGGGGATCTTACACATCATGTTTGGATATAATTTTTTTAAAAAATAAGTAAGGTGGGTTGGTAGTTTGAAGCCCATCAAATAACTTAAATGACAAGCCCATATGTATTTGAGGGTGTTACACATCATGTTTGGATACAATTTTTTAAAAAATTAAGTAAGGTGGGTTGGTGGTTTGAAGCCCATCAAATAACTTAAATTTTAATCCACCAATTTGATGGTGTTTGATGGGTTACAAATTTTTAATATACCCATTTTATCCTTACTCCTATTTCCTCTTAAATTAAACATAAGGATAAAGAAGATATTTATATCAATTAAACCTTTGAATTCCATGATTCAGATTTTTTATCCAAATAATATATGGTTTAATTTAACCCATCATCATTATCCAATTCTTGTCCAAACATGGGTTTATTAATAACCCACCACACTCTACTTCACCACCCCTTTCTCCAGTCTCCTACTCCACTCGTTTCATTACTAAATATCTAAACAAAGTCTTAGTGTGTCATAAAACATCATGGGATTGAATATACTGCTCCATGATTTTGGACTACTATCAAGTATCACCATGTTATTTCTGTTAGGCAAACATCAAGTGACAAACTTAAGAAAACAAGATAAATAAATCTTTGGAACTTTGATGCGAAAAATGCTGACATGCAAATTCAAATGCTAGCAAGTGCACTAGTCGAACAAGTAATAAAGTGAAAGAGTAGAGCGTCGAACCCACGAGGACTAATGTAACCTATCCTTATCTAATCCCAAAAGTAATAGATAAAAGATTTAAATTCAGTTTTGATTCAAAGATGAAAAGATAAGATAAAATTTCAGAGAAGATGTCATATAAGATCAAATCTAATTGGAAGATTTAGGACTCTCTCACCACTAATTCAGATTGAATTAGAATTGCTCCTAATGATGGACTAAGTTCTGCCTAAAGTATGATCCTCTAAACAGACGCAATCACCTACCCTAGGTTCAGATTTGCTGAGAACATTCAAGCAAATCCACCTCTAACAATTCTTAATCTAAGATGCTTTCACGATGCAGTTCTTAAACTGTTGACCGCTTAAACAAGCCCAATCAACAGGCCACACAATCTGAATCTCCCGCGAGTAATCAGATTGTGATATGCCATGCTAGGACTCAGAATTCAAAGATCAATTCTTTTCTACAAATTAAACCATGAATTCTATTACACTAAACAATTAATAAGACAATTTCATGATCATCACAGAGAAAGAGAAAACATTAAGGACAACATGCATATTCGAAAAGAAACAAATCTACTAAGATTCAATCCAAAATAGGGTTCAGAAATTCCTAACAAAGATAACTAAAACAGGAAATAGTTCTTCCAAAAGGAATAAGAAATCAAACAGTAGATCTCTGCAGAAGATCTTCAATTCGTGCTCCAACTTCGCCTCTGAAAAATCAGAATTCTGCTCAAGGCTTCGGGTATGATCTTCTCTGGCTTCTTCTCTTCAAAAATTCGTCTCTCCTCTCTGGGTAAAATAATCTGAATCTCTGTTCTATATAATTGTTCCCCCCTCTCTGTATATGATATGATCCCATTTGATACCCCCTAGGGTTTCATAATAATCTGCAATATTCTGATCTCCATCAATGGCCGTGATTAAATCCCTTTAGAACCTCTTCTAATATGATAAATAATATTTCCTTTTGATCCCCAAAGAGTTTGGATAGGTTTAGAAATCTTTTCCATCGAAATTCCTCCAGACGATTCGAGTTGGAGCGAAAACGGACGAAACTACGCATGCTGTTATGGGCTGTAACAGATTTAATGGCCTATAACAAGGTCTATCATGGCCCGTGATGGAATGTTGTGGCCCGTGAAATCACATATCACTGCCCGTAATGTACAGTAACGACCTGTAACTCGGGATATTTGGCGCTGGAACTTTGCATTTTCCATGTCCGTAACACCTTGTAACGACCCGTAACACCTGAGAATTCTGAAATTGGAGCCTGGAATGCTCGTAACATTGAATTTGCGATCGTGACCTTCTTCATAACGGCCCGTAACATTATGAGTTGAACTTGAATTGGCTTATGGAGTTGCCGTGATGGGTGTAATGGCTCGTGACGGCTGCTTTTATACCTTCATCACGGCCCGTAATGGTCTGTAATGGCCCGTGATAGCTTGTTGAATTTTGCATTGCTCCTATACATGGTCATGGCTCGTCTGATTTTATACCTTCATCACGGCCCGTGATGAGTTGTCACGACCCGTGACGGGTACTGATTGGTTTCCTTGTTCCGAATGCGCTCATTTTGTAAGTTGATTCCAGAACTTAGCCTTTTTAGCTGATTTCCTGCAAAATATTCACCAACAAGAGTAGAATCACGACTCGAAATAATTTGAACAAATAAATGCTAAAATAGATGCATTTAATGCCAAAATGACTCAAAATCATGCCTAATGCAGACCCTAAAATATGTTGTAAAATGCATG
The DNA here is from genome assembly GCA_001647135.1 of Pontederia paniculata. Classification (NCBI taxonomy): domain Eukaryota; kingdom Viridiplantae; phylum Streptophyta; class Magnoliopsida; order Commelinales; family Pontederiaceae; genus Pontederia; species Pontederia paniculata. The sequence continues at coordinate 13,189 of LTAE01008372.1, read as the reverse complement.
CATCAGACTTCAATCTACAACATCAATTTCCAACATCAACACTAGCAAAATAGTATTAAATTGTTAAAAGTCTTCACATCAAACAATCTACATCATATAGAAATATCGTTGTATGAATCACTTCGCAGAGACGAACAAAAAGACTAACATAGAAATGAACCTGGAGGAAAGGCAAAGCAGAATATTAAGCAAAAAGTGTATAATCTTTAGAGAGCCTCCCTAAACATGTATTCATCGTAGTTTCTTTCAATTGATGTAATGCCCGAACCAAACATGGACCATGTCCCGTGCGGACACGGGCTGTATTGGCTAAAATGGATCAAGTCTGTATGGACAAGGGATTTTACCTTGACGTGGCAAAATTCACTCGTAATGAAAATAGGGTTAATTATCTCTAGAACTTCCTAAAACCTAATTAACCTTTATATAAACCCATAGGACGAAATCTATCCTGATTAAGTCTCATTATTCCTCTACCCAGCCGCTAGGTGATATCTCCCTCTCCTCTTTTTCCTCTCTTCTATCTCTTGTGTCTTCATCCTCGGGATCTGTACCAAAGGTTTGAATAGAGAAGACGACAGCACACGAAGACAAGGTGAAGAGGACAACGTTGAACAGGATGAAAATAAGAGATAATCCTCTCGAGAAAAAAAGATATTTAATTAGAATCATAACTAGGATTCTCAATATGCAATTGAAGGGTAATTTTTTCAGGCTTAAATCATGTTTATTATGGGTCTATCGGATTTATGATCTCTCCTCTTGGTGTTTCAATATGGAATTAATTAATGAATATAGTACAATTGGATATGTGAACACGAGTCGTGTTCCTTCACAACACGGTCCACGTTCGGTGACTCAGGCCATGTCACCCTCACATCGGTCATTTCTCCGAACGCATTAAACCTAAAACGAATTGTGTCGCAAGGGAACACCCATGTTGTTCCGCTGAACACAACCCTCGACGGGCGAACTCAGGTCACGTCACTTATGATGCCGATCATTTTCCTCACCGCGCAGGAAAAAGTCAAGACACAAACCGTGTTGAGTTCCGACGACGGTCGTGTCCCTCCTAATGAATATTAATGAAAACCCTAACCTTAAAATGACCGCACTTCCTAATGATGTGGGCCCTGTCATCGGCAACACGAGCCACGTCGCCATGTGACATAGGTCGTGTTCGTTCATGGGAAAAAGATTTATTTTTTACCCTTGTTTCAATATTATTTAATTGTACTGATTAATTGAAAATGATTTGATGAACGATGTATGTTTAGGTGTCTCTAAACGATAACCTAGCTAAATTCATGATAGGGTAAAATCTGCTAATGAATGTGATTGAATTTTCTCTTGAAGAGGATGACCTCCGGCTATTGTTATTGAATTGTGTTCCTTAGGAAACTATTGTTATTGTGTTTCTCCTCCAGGGAACTATTGTGTTCCTTCGGGAACTATTGTATTGTTATGGGAACTTGGGTCAGAGAGAGACCCCATGGCCTAACTAGCCATATTAGCACCGGAGACAATCTGAATCTTCTTTGCATTTATAAGGCTCACATTGATTGTTAATGATTGTTTCATTTAAGGCAATATAAATAGAGAATGATAAATTGAGGATGGCCTGAATATATTTAAAGGAAAGATATGGGCATCAATAAAGAGGGTGCAAATTGCTATTCTTGCCATCTATTAGATATTGATATTGAAAGGTAAAGTTGAAGACCAAAGGTAAAGAATAATCCTATTGATATATTGTAAATTGTTAAAGTCTATTGTTTAATGATATTTCTTTTACATATTGAGTTCCTTATATATGATATTTACATACTGAGTGTCACAACTCATGAGTTCTCCCCTGCGAATTCAATTCTACAGGCAATCTAGATGCTTAATAGGTGTCGATGGCGATGATGGTGGTGCAGCTCGTGGTGATCTTCTATGCACATGAATAGGGTCCTAGTTGAGTCCTAAGTCTTATAAAAATGAACTTTGATTGTTAGTATTTTATTTTGATGTTAGTTTCCTATTGGAACTGATGTAAGGGATTTTTAGTCTTATCTATTGGAAAATAATATTTTAATTTAAATGATTGGTTTTAAATGATATGGACCAGCCTATTGGTCAAAGCAAAATCAATTTAAGTAGCCCGTAGCATCCCCGAGGTCATATTTTGCCAGGTGACGAGGTGTAATTTTGGGTTTAGGTATCAAAGCTTAATGAGGGGCACTTTTTAGTTGTCCTTAGATAGAGGTCCATGTGCAAGCATCATGAGCCATCATCGCACCATCAGATTTGAGTTAAATCATAGTATAGTTATTGTCCATAATTGAAAATTGTATGTTTGTAGATGCCTCCACAACGTTCTACAATTAGGCGAGCTAACCCTCCTCCCTCAGAACACTCAGCCTCAAATCACACCGAGGACATTCCCATAACATCCCCTGAAGATTGAATGAATTCTTGAATAGTTTGATGCAGGCAACTTGAAGGGAGAACCAACATGAGGAATCGAAGGACACCATTGAGAGGTTCCTGAATTTTAAGGGAACTGAAGATTTTGGGCAAGCCAAAAAATGATTAAAGAAGATGGAAGAAGTTTTTGAAGAGATGCAATGTGCTGAGGGTCGAAAGGTGACCTTCGCCTTAAATCGTCTCGTTGGTGATGCTAAGGACTGGTGGAAGACCACCAATAGCACAAAGTTTGCAAACCAAGACTGTATTTCATGGAAAGACTTCAAAGAAGTCTTTGAAGCACTCTACCTGCAACAACATCAGAAGGATTGGATGCAAGAGCAGTTTCTGCAACTCAAGCAAGATGATAGGTTGGTGGAACAATACTTGATAAAATTCTTGAGACTTGAGAAATACTGCACCCTATACAAGAATGAGAAATCAAGGACTAAGAGATTCGTCAACAGACAAATCATGGGTTGAGAGACAAAGCCATGGGTGGTAATTGCAAGGCCCTACAAGAAGCCTCAGAGCTCAGAACAGAGTTAGAGTGGGAGCATGAAGAATATATGAACACTCAGAAGGAGAAGACAATACTTCGCCAACCAAATCGGGATAGGACCAGAGTTGATGATAGAAGACAAGACAAGGTCCCTAATTGGAGGGAGCATTGTAGGGAAGATCACACAAGACCTTACGAACCATGTAACACCCAACCCCAACCACTAAGGCAGCAAGCACCCGGACATTGTCAGTATTGTTAAAGATTTCATTTCAGAGAATGCCACCGCAAGTCCGGAGCATGCCTCAATTGTGGAAAGTATGGACATTTTGTAAAAGACTATCAAGAATTGGTAGGGAGAATAAGGATGCACAAAGGACAGGAGGCCAGTTGCGATTAGTGCAAGGCCGAGTATACAACATGATGGTTGAATCCGAACCCGCACCCGAGCCACAAGGTACGATAATCGAACCTTATTCATTCTATATTATAGAAGTGACATTATTCCTAAGGAGGTTATCCATAGTGAGAATTGAAATAAATCAATAGATGCTAGTAATAGATTCGAGGAAGAATCTAAGTTTTAAGGAGGTTATGATGCAACGCCCCAACCAAACACAAACCTTCTCCCGTGCGGACATGAGCCTTGTTGGCTAAAACGGACCGGGTCTGTATGGACACGGGCCGTGTTATCCTGACGTGGCAAAGTCCATTCATAATGAAATTAGGGTTAATTACGTCTACAACTTCCTAAACCCTAATTGACCTCTATATAAACCCATAAGACGAAATCTATCATGATTAAGTCTCATTATTCCTCTACCCAGCCGCTAGGTGATATCACCCTCTCCTTTTTTTCTTGTCTTCTCTCTTGTGTTTTCATCCTTTAGATCTGTACCAGGAGGTTTGGATAGAGAAGAGTACACCACATGAAGACAAGGTGAAAAGGACAATGTTGAACGGGGTGCAAATAGAAGATAATCCTATCGATAAAAGGTATGTAATTATGATCATAACTAGGATTCTCAATATGCAATTGAAGGGTAATTTGCTCAGGCTTAAATCATGTTTATTATGGGTTTATCAAATTTTTGATCTCTCCTCTCGATGTTTCGATATGGAATTATTTATGAATATAGTAAGGCTGGATATGCGAACACGGTCCGTGTTCCTTCACAACACGGTCCGCATCTAGTGACTCAGGCCGCGTCACCCTGACGTCGGTCGTTTCTCCATATACATCAAACCTAGCTAGAACAAATTGTGTCGCGGGGGAACATGGATCGTGTTCCGTTGAACATAACCCGTGTTCTGCAAACCCATGTCACGTCACCTATGACGCTGGTCGTTTCCCTCATAGCACTGGAACAAGTCAGGACACGGACCGTGTTGGGTTCTGATGCGGGCCGTGTCCCTCCTAATGAATATTAACGAAAATCATAACACTAAAATGGTCGCGCTGCCTAATGATGTGGGCCGTGTCATTTGGCAACACGGGCCGTGTCGCCATGTGACACAGGCTGTGTTCATCCGTGGGGAAAAGATTTATTTTGTACCCTTGTTTCTATATGATTTAATTGTACTGATTGATTAAAATGATTTGATGAACGATGTAGTTTTATGTGTCTCTAAATGACAACCTAGCTAATAGGGTAAAATCTGCTAATGAATGCGATTGAATTTTCGCTTGAAGAGGATGACCCCTGGCTATTGTTATTGAATTGTGTTCCTTAGGAAAATTTTGCTATTGCGTTCCTCCTCTAGGAAATTATTGTGTTCCTTCAAGAACTATTGTATTGTTACGGGAACTTGGGTCAGAGAGAGACCCCATGACCTAGTTAGCCATATTGTCACCGAGGACAATCTGAATCTTCTTTGCATTGATAAGGCTCACATTGATTGTTAATGATTGTTTCATTTAAGACAAGATAAATAGAGAATGATAAATTGAGAATGACCTGAATATATTGAAAGAAAAGATATGTGCATCACCAGAGAGGGTGCAAATTGCTATTTTTGCCATCTATTAGATATTGATATTGAAAGGTAAAGTTAAACACCAAAGGTAAAGAATAGTCCTATTGATATATTGTAAATTATTAAAGTCTATTGTTAAATAATATTTCTTTTACATATTGAGTTCCTTATATATGATATTTACATACTGAGTGTCACAACTCACGGGTTCTTCCAGGTGAATTCAATTATGCAGGCAATCTAGATTCTTAATAGGTGTCGATCGCGATGATGGTGGTACAGCTCATGATGGTGTGCTCTGCACATGAATAGGGTCCTAGTTGAATCTTGAGTCTTATAGAAGTAAACTCTAACTATTAGTATTTTATTTTGATGTTAGCTTTCTATTAGAACTAATTAATAAATTTTTACTCTTATTTATTGAAAAAAATATTTTAGTTTAAATTGTTGGTTTCAAATGATATCGGCCAGCCTATTGGTCAAAGCAAAATCAATTGAAGTAAGCTCAAGCAAAGTCAATTGAAGTAAGCTCATAGCATCTTCGAGGTCATATTTTGTCAAGTGGCGAGGTGTGATTTTGAGAGCGTTATATTTGATCTAATTGCAATGTTTATTTCAACAATTGGAAAATACACGATCAACATAAGTAGTTGGTGGGACAGTTCTTAAATCTGTAAGCAGCTAATATTTCTTCCATCCATGAGATCTCCTTGGAAAGTCTTAATATTGCAGCATTTGTTGTTACAAAGACAAAATTTGCATCATCCATTATCTCCAGCATCGGCAAGAGAAAAAATCTAGTGGCATCTGAGGAGGATTCCTCAATGGCTTGACCAATGGTTGGAAATTTCCAGTGGAATTTGACATCTTTTCAGAATTCAGCGTAAGGTGTCAATTGCACCGAAAACCACATGGTCACATGATGTTTGGTTGAGCAAAAGCGCAGTGTGGATGTGGATGTAAATGCTAAATGTGTGGTGGTTTTGTGTAAGATCTTTGCCACATACACGAAAATCAAAGGGGGTACCAGTCTCAAATTCTTGCTTCATATTATTAAGAAGAGGTGCAGGGATATCAGAACTTGGACGTGGGCCCAAACCAAAAGATGTAGTCCCAGATCTGATCAGTCAATTGCTCTGGCCGCACTGTGGAAATGTCTTTCAGACCCATACATTCATATCACCATTTTGCAAAAGATGGAAAACAGTATAATAAGCCATGTAGAGTGTTGAATTGATCATCCCAAATGGAAGACGAGTACCAAGACCAAAAGAACGTGAACGTGCCCACTGATTTAGCCAGCTTATTGTATGTTCAGAACCATGCTTTGCTTCTTCAGAGAAGAGTTTCATGGAAGCCAAACAGTCCTCTATTTTTTCCTTCCACTCAAGATCACCGTAAGTAATGTACCATTGATCAGTAAGAACTACGACGAACTCATCAACCGATCTTGGCATGATTTTCTTCTCGGGTTCGCTATACATCATTGCATCACCTTTCTTGCTCCTTATCGAAAGTTTTGTTTCTTGCACTTTTTTTCCTTTGAATTCTCCTACAAACAATCTACCATCTCTCTAAACCTTCGGAGCAGGAATGGACCAAGAACAAAAAGTTATAAGTCAAAATATATAAAACTAAAATAAAAAAATTGAGAGGTGCTAAGGTTTGAAGCCTAGACCTTAAGATGTTAGTCAAAATCATCTAATTACTAAGCCAACTAGATAATTGTACTATTTTATTGATATTTATTTTATTTATTAATTGTAACTACTAGTATATATATATATATATGTATATATATATATATATGTATATATATATATAAGATAATCTTTTAGCCTCTGCAATTTTTTTTTGTCATTCTGGCTCTTGATTTTGAGATTAATACACACCTTCTCAGCTTTCTCTTCTGAAGCATCTCCAAATTCAGGAATATTAATAATAGGTAGGACCTCAAAAGGTAGAACCCACTCATCTTTAACTCCAAATTTGATTTCAAATCATGCAAAACCATGTAGTCATCGGCTGAATCACTTGGTACACTAGTAACTATACTTGTGCCCTTATCAGTTAATATAGTAAGCATGGAAGCGAGTAGATCTTTCATTGAATGCTAGAGGAGACTTCAAATGTAAACCAATAAGATCATGACCAGAGAGCTCAAGCAAACAATTTAGCTTCTTTGAGACACGTGAGAGCCTTTGATATGCAAGGTTCAATGCAGCTCCCTGAGTAATAATGAAAACATAAGTTTCATTGATTTCAAAGGCTCCATACTTGTCATCTGGCAGAACCTAGCAATTTGTTTGCCCATACATTGTCTCAGGCCTCATTGTTGCAGTTGTCGAGTACACATTTTTACTTCGAGAATCTTCAACTTCGAAGGAAAAGGAAGAAGTACCTCCATATAATTATATCATTTTTCTTCATTTCTTATTGATCAGATGCTTGAGCATATTTTAGAACACCAATTCTACTATTTTCTTAACAGTTACTCCAGATACAATCAAACTATAGTCGCACCTGAGGATTAAGAGAAAATGACATTCATATGCTCATATGGAACATTCGCCTACAGGAGGATGTCATTTGGACTGTGCAATGCGACAACCACATTTCAACGATGCATGTTGTCAAATTTTCGCTGATATGAATGAACAAATTCTGAAAGTATTTATGGATGATTTCATGCTATTTGAAATTTGAGAATTGTTTACACAATTTGTTTAGAGATACGAAGATACCCGTTTAATCCTTAGTTGGGAGAAGTATCACTTCATGATAAAGGAGGGAATCGTACTAGGCCACAAGATCTCAAGCAAAGACATTGAAGTAGATAAAATCAAAATTGATGTCATCGCAAACCTCCCCATTAATGCGAAGGCCATCAGAAGTTTCCTTGGACACGGGCTTCTACCGGCATTTTATAAAGGACTTCTCAAAGATATCAAAGCCATTGACCAACTGGCTAGCCAAAGACGTCAAGTTTGAGTTCAACAATGAGTGCATTACAATATTCAACTCCCTAAAGGAGAGGCTTGACTCGGCATCTGTTGTGGTTGCCCCGTATTGGAATGCCCTGTTCAAGATAATGTGTGATGCATGTGATGTGGCCATAAGAGTAGTTTTGGAAAAGCATCACAATAAGATATTTCGAGCAATATATAATGCTAGTCATGGACACAACCTCTTGTTCAAATAAACTATGTAATAATGAAGAAAGAATTCCTCGAGGTGATATATGTGTTTTACAAATTTTTGCATATCTTGTGTGTTCAAAAGGCATTATTTATATAGATCGTGCAACAATTAGACATCTCATGATAAAGAAGGATGTTAAATCCAGACTAATTCGATGGATTCTACTACTTCAAGAGTTTGATGTTTAGGTCGGAGACAAAAGAGGGACTTAGAACCTTGTAGCTGATCACATGTTTCACCTAAATCTTGTTGATGCGAAAAATTCATTACAAACAAATAAATACTATCAAGTACACTAATCGTTCAAGTAATAAAGTGTAACGAGTATAGAGTTATCAATCTCATGAGAAAAAAATACTAAACCATCTAACTTTAGAGATTACTAGGAGACAACATGGTATGGTTGAAGTTTAGTTTTATAGAATTAACATAAAATAAATTTAAAACTTAAACTAGTGATGACTAGGGTCTGGATGACGATAGAGATCAAGGACAAATAATGCAATAGTTGTGCAGTAATCGTTCAAACAGTAAAGCTCAAAATCGTACATTTAGACGGATTAAGAATACTCAATGTATATGACCTCCCTTACTGGTAAGTCAACTATCCTAAACCTAAAGAAACAAGAGTACTCCTTACTGGCACTACTCTCAGATTAACTAAGGTTAGAGATGCATGAAGATGTACTATTGAACTATTGAATCACCCTTATCGAGATAATCCAATAGACTGCAATCTAATCGTCTTTATCGGATCAATGAAATAGGTCACAATGCACAAATAATAATCGACTACACTAACCAATTAATAATCAATCTAATACAATCCAAAATCTTCAAAGGCATGATCATGAAGATAACAAAAAGTTTGGATAACTAATACTAACATCAAGAGTCTACAAGTTTGCTCTATCAATTAAACTATTATAGTCATAGAAAATAATCAACTAAAGTACATGTTCAGAATCAAAAGATATATAAAATCATCCCACATTAGTAAAGGAGGAAAATATACTTGTGGATGAAGAGAGAGGTTGCACGATCTTCTATCCGAGTGTATCGCGTAGTAGATGTCTTAGTAATCCTTCCACGAATTTCCTTTGCTCTTGGCTTCAAATTGCAAGTTGACGGCTCCTAGCATCTGACTCAAAGTCTTGACACAGTCTTCTTATAACCCACCATTCAAATTAGGGTTTTCTAAGATTTGAAGTTGAAATGACACCTATGCATATGAGCCCTTCCTTCAAATATGTCTTCCAACCAATGGTTGTGATAAGAACATGTAAAATATATCCAAAAACTTCATAAAATCACCTCTACTCATTCCCTAAGGATTTAAACTTGATAAGAATCCTTCTAGCTTTCAAACTCCTTCAAAAATTCTAAATATACAATTCTACACTTCTATCACGGCTCGTTACAACATTTAACGTCCCGTAACTATCCATCTTTCCATATAACCTCAAGTCGTCACGACCGTGATGGATCATCAAGACCTATGACTCTGGCGATGATCAGATCTGGCATGCATATCTTCTTCTTCTTATGATGTGAGGCCCATGAAAATCATTTCTTGCATGATGGATCTGGGCTGCCCAAGTAATGATCCTTCGTTACACCTCGTGAGATTGCCTTGTAATTACTCATTACAGGAGTCACGACCCGTAATATTTATATGCTGAAAAATTGTGTTGTTTCTAGGGTGATGCGAGCAAAAATATACATATTGCACGCGTCTATTTCATATCATTTTCCTAGTGTTTTACATTAATTCATACATTATTTTATTTAATTTTCTTGATTTTGCATTTATGAGTCAGATTCTACTAAGTGTTCTTTATGATTATTATTCAGGCCAAATGACATCAATTCATGGCAAATATTGCAAAGAGCAGAATCAGTCGAGCGCATTGTTTGATATTATATACTTTTTTGAGGAGTTTATTATTTGAAGACTCTCAATTAAAAGGATTCATAGCATTTCCTACTTCAAATAGGAATTGGTTCACTTGAGAAAATTCAATTGAAGGAGGACTTCCAACTTTTTCTATTCCAACTAGGAATNGACTCCTATCTTATCCTAACTCCTTGGGGATCAAAAGGAATCATATTTGAGAAGATTTGGAAGAGCTTTGATGGTTTAAATTTCAGCCTAAAGGAGAGTTACGAATTTAATTAAAAAATTTTAATTCTTTTCTGTTTTGACTTGGAAAGAATTTGAAAACATCTCAACTTTGTGGAAGATTTGGAGACCCCTTGGAGATTGGTTCTACCCTATAAATAGACATGCAAGGTTCTCAAGAGAGATGAGTGGGGAGAAAAGAAAAATCAATAGAAGAGATCTAGAATAGAGAGGGTGATCAAAGGCAGAAAATTACTTCTCATATTTTTATAGATTTCTGAAAAGCTAAGAAGCCAATTTTGGAGGAGAAGCCTTGGAGCAGGATTTTAGATCTAGAAGCAAACATGATTCTGCAGATTTTGTTTGTTCTCTAATCTTATTTGTTAGGCTTAGAATTATTTTGTGTTAGGAATAATTTCTGATGAACCTCTACTAGTTTGTGATTTGATATTCTCTTCAAGTTCATTGAGTATTTTATTAACTTTAATTGAAAGATATGGTTAATATTTTACTCTCAATTAATCTTCTTTCGGATTTCTACGAATCACATTTTTTCGGCAGGGAAAACGGGCCGTGTTTGTCTAACACGGACCGTTTTTACCTCTTCGCCCCGTTTTCAGATCCGTTTTGTCGTAATACTTTCTGAATACTTTAATCAAAGTAGAAATGTGGTCGTGATTTTAGCCGACTCAACCGTGTTCTCTCTCCTCTTTTGAAAGCCGTGTTTTCATTTGCCCGAACACGGTCCGTTTGGGACGCGTTGCGGGCCATTTTTTTGGCATATTTTTGTTTGTTCGTTTCCAAGTGTTTGTATTTTTGGATGCAAAGATTTATGTCTATCTGTTTCCAGAATTCATAAATTGTGGGTTGCTATTCATTCGAGAGAAGCCTAGCAATTTAGATTAGATTTTAGTGCGTTTTAACTTAAATTGATTTAGGATTAATGTGTTTATATATTCCTGATTTAATTTATGATTAAAATAGTTAGGTCATTCGAGAGGAGTCCTATATTATTAAATCAATTCTTCCACCATCTAATATTCAAACATTTTAATTGATTATATCCAAGAGATAACAGGGGTAAAACAATTTTTAATCCTAACCAACTAAATCTTTTTATCATCTAAACTTTTTTGAAAATCTTAATCTCATCTTTTATCTTTTCTTCTTATTTTTCTCATCTACTCTTATCTTTTCCTCAATTCACTGAATATCTTTTAATCGAATTTTAAGATAAAATTTTAGATTTTAAAATTCATCAGTCCTCGTGGGTTCGACACTCTTCTCACTACTTTATTACTTGTGCGACCAGTATACTTGCTGAGTTTTTAGCGTGTGATTTTTCGCATCAAGTTTTTGGCGCCATTGACGGGGATTGTTTGAATTTTATTTTTGAAACTTTTTATAATTTTGATTTGACAGACCATTCTTGTTGAGCGTGCACATGACAATTTAGCGAGAGGAAAATTTCTTTAGAGCATGCGACACAATCCGCGTCATTATCTGACACGGACCACGTTAACACAGAACACGAACCGTGTCTAAAAAAATGGTCCATGTTCGAGTAGGAAATTTCATGACTTTTCTATGAAATTCTTTCAGGAGTTATTCTCAATCGCAAAGAAGGAAAAATCCAATCAATCAAAGCCGCAAGCGAAGGAGAAGAATAATGCTTTTCATGCAGTCCAAGAACAAAAGCAACAAGAGGAGTTTACACCCTCATCAAGCCCTGATACACTGATGGAAACTCAAGTTGACATCAATCCACCTGGACAAAGCATCAACATGCCAGCTTCTGAAGCTGAAATAGAAGCCTTGTCAATGAATCAACTTTTAATGTTGACCCAAATGATGGCCACATTGCTGTCGAAATTTTCCATACAAGAGGAGTACATTCAAAAAATGGAGAATAAAATTTCAGAGATAAAACAACGCAACTGATGCATGCATTTTACAACATATTTTAAGGTTTGCATTAGGCATTATTCCGAGTCATTTTCACATTGCATGGATCTATTTTCTACTTTATTTGATTATATTATTCCAAGTCCGAAATCTACTCTTGTTTGGTGTAGTTTTGTAGGAAATCACATAAAGAGGCGGCTGATATGGTTAAGGAAATAACTTTTGGACAAACACCGAAGAAAGAACGAAGTTCGGAGAAGAGTAGCAAGTCACAACAGCTACCACGGGCCATGATGACTCATTACGGGCCGTGATACATGAAGATCAGATGCGGACCTCATACATTACAGGCCGTATGCGAAGTCATGACCTCAACAGAGCAGTGTTCATACCATTACGGGTCGTGATGAAGCATTACGGGATGATGGAGGATTTTGGATAATCTTAAAGGCATATAACTTATCTCATTTTTTCAGATTCTATCCAGAGATCTGAGGAGGCTAGGGTGCAACAGAGGAGAAGAAAACCAGAGAACGAAGATTATTCCGAGAGGAGGAGTTCATCATCCGCGAAGGAGTTGTTCGTCGTCTTTCACAACATCCAGAGGAGTATTCTCTGTTCCACACGTCATTAGGACGAATTATGTAATCCTACTCTGGATATTTTAAGTTTAATTTATGTTTTAAGACTATTGTTGTTCTAGATTTTATATAGCTTTTGAGACTTTTCATTGAATTGATTCTTCAGAAACATGTTTCCTGATTTCTTAGTTTGAACAATTGATCATTAACTATGTAGTGTGGTCAACACTTTTGCAATTCGTGTCCTGCGATTCTGACCCATGAAGGGCGTTTTCGTTTGTGGTCTGTTAGGTCAACCCGTGAAGGGTGGTTTAATAGTCTAGGGAAACATCTTACTGCATCTTGTGATTATCTTTCTGAGGATAGACCCATTACGAGATATTTTCTGAATTGTTTAAGGCAAGATATTTGAATTAGCCGTTAAAGGAATTCATATATTTAGGTTTGCCT
>LTAE01008371.1:3143-16342 GCA_001647135.1 Pontederia paniculata | reverse complement strand
AGAGAGAGAGAGAGAGAGAGAGAGAGAGAGAGAGAGAGATCCAATAAACGACCGTAACATGTGCCAAGGGGATGGACAAGTAACAGGGAAGCAAACATGCAAGAAGACATAAAATGTGAGGTCAAAATTCGTAACGTCGATGACAGCTTTGTCGGAGTGGAGTGGAGGGACAGTCAAGTCGCCAGGTGCCCGTGGACTGCATGTGGACCGTGGACGCCATGCAAATTCTTGGTCGTTAGTTGCAGACTGCACTCCACGGAAGAAACAGAAGAAAAGAAGGCTTTTAGTGCCAGTGAACCGGCCTCAACCTCCTCCTTCTGCCAATTATGAACGAATTATAATCATATTTATATCCTTAAATGGTTGTTTTCATGAATGAAATTTAGAATTAGAATCCAATGTCGCAATGCTCAGCAAATCAAAATAAAAGTGATAAAGATGGTTCACACCGATCGTAATACACGTAGCATGATTTTTTTTTTCTCACGAAGATCCTTATAATTTTTCTTTCTCTATATCAATCATTGTTCAAATATCATATTGATTAAATGTTACTTAAATAATATATCAATCATGATCAACGTTTAAATAATTTTTCTCACAAATTTAAATATCATATTGATTTTTATTAAAGTAACATTTAAAGACTTTTCATTTCTTAACTATAAAGCAGTGCTTTAGCATTCTGCAGCCAGTCATGTCAAAGCTGTGTGAGAGATTTTTGCTGTCAATGTGAAATGTTAGGGCTTTCTGTATTTCTGAGCTTGTAACATATGTTGAACTAAATTGTCTGACTGATGATCATGATGCCCTTTGTTGGTTTACATTCGGACGACAACAAAGTCTTTGATGCATTGTTTCTTTTTAATAAACTTTTTACTACTGAATCTTTATGGATCCAAATATAGCAGTTCGTAAGCATGCCAATTAGCAGTTGATTACTGGTTGTAAAGTTCACTATTAAAAAATCTTGCAATAAAATAAAATCCATGTGCATCAACCATTATCTACTTTTCCAAGAAGAATACAAGTTCATCAATGTGACACTGGAAAGTACCATCACAGTAGATACTGAAGCATACTAGTCACGTTTCAGCACTTTTCGTTGTCAAGTTCTGGTCATTTTATCAACAGTTGTCCTTTCTTCAAAGCTGAACCACTAAGCAAAATCGTTTTAGTGTGAAGAAACAGTTCTTTTCGTGTGTGAAAAAAAAAGTTCAGGTTTATTGTATAATAAAATTATTATGACTTTTTTTTTCTTGAATGAGATGGAAGGAAGTGTAACTCTCCAAATTTCTCAATTTAAAAAAAAAATATTTCTACAATTGAATTCAAATTCAATTTCCCTCATATTTTATCTTTTCCAAAAATATTTTCATAACTAGAAAATAAAAATCAGAATACTAGTTATTTCAAAATTTAAAATTTATTTAAATTTGAAAAATTAAGTGATTGTCCAATAAACTTGGACTATTGGATTATAAATACATCTTATAAGTTTGAGTCACATATTTTTTTTATTATTCAAAAATTTTGTGGCCGACCCTAGGTAAGATGAATCCCGCCCTCGTCTTTCTATTTGTTCTTCGATCCGTCTCTCATCCCATGTGTTTATTCAGCCTAGGAGAAGAAAACTCAAAATCTCAGCAAGAGAGACGTCGGAGATGACGCCCCCGAATGCATAGGACAAACTCCGTCGAACCCGAAAGTATATTTTCAGGCGAATTCCTTGTACATAAGATGATGTGATGAACCTTGCATATTTTTCAGATTTTTCCATCATTTTTATAGAGATTGGTATTGTGATATTGGAATCTAGATGGGAAAAATTTCTCTCATAAAATGGATGTAAAAGGATCCAAAAACCGTCGAAAAACGACCTAAAAATGGATGCCTCGTGGGTGCAGACGACACACGGTAGACACATGTGGCGCGTGGGACGACGCATGGTGGACGACGCACAAGCACGGAAGGCGAACGCGGAGCGTGCTGGGCGGGCGCAGAGTGCGATGGACAGGCGCATAGCACGCCAGGGGAACGCGGAGCGCATAAGGTAGCATGGTGGCGTGAAACCCTATAAATCACACAGTCCGTGCCACCTTGGCGCGGTCTGTGTTGATCCTACAGGACATAGACCATGTTTTGGCAACAAAGTCGCGTCCTTGAACCAGTTTATAGACCCCTTATAGTACTCCTAACCATAGATAGGTTAGATTATTGGACTCTTTAATGATTCGATGATATGAAACCTAAGGATCTATATAAGGTAAGTGTATAAGATTAATAATAAAATAAAAAGGACACCGACTATTATTTGGAGCCGCAATGTTAATGATATAGGGCGGGTAGCATGGATTCTACCTGATTCATATTGTTCAGCTAGCTTTCATTGTGAAACGAAGATGATACACGTGCATCCTCTCCTTTTTAGAGCATTGGCCGTGGTTAGTGCACCACCACTAGCAGTCAGGCATACATGTAAGACTCATGAGAAACTAATTAAAAATACCCCAAAGTCACCTGAATGCATTAATAAGATAAGATCAAAGATTGTTAAAGAAATTTCCTTTTAAAGCCACTTACATATTATGTATTTTATTGATGTTCTCATGTTGTTCCATGACATGAGATATAATCTTGATGTTGTTCCAGAATATTATTATTTTCTTGAGGTTGTTCCAGGTTAGTAGGTATTATTGATATCCTCATGTTGTTCCAGTATGGATGATTTTCCTAATGTTGTTTCATAGTATATGGTATGTATGAATTCCTGATGCTGTCATAGGAGACTATGATTTTACCTTTATGCTTTTGACAGGCTTAGATTATGTTATTTCTCATGATGACCATTGTTATAGTATGAAAAATCTATGCCATATTATTATCCTGAATCATGTTGATATCTAATCATCTATTTTATGTATTACCTCATATAGATCCTTAGGTTTCATATCATTGAATCATCAAAGAGTCCAATGATCTAACCTATCTACGGTTAGGAGTACCATAAGGGGTCTATAAACTGGTTCAAGGACGCGGCTTTGTTGCCAAAACACGGTATGTGTCCTGTAGGATCAACAAAGACCGCGCCAAGGTGGCACGGACTATGTGATTTATAGGGTTTCACGCCACCATGCTACCTTCTGCGCTCAACGTTCCCCTGGCACGCTCTACGTCTGTCCATCGCACTCCGCGCCCGCCCAGCACGCTCCGCGTCCGCCTGCGTGCTTGTGCGTCGTTCACCGTGCGTCGTCCCGCACGTCACCTATGTCTGCCGTGCGTCGTTTGCACCCGCCAGGCGTCCATTTTTAGGTCGTTTTCCTACGGTTTTTGGATCCATTTACATCCATTTTATGAGAGAATTTTTCCTATCTAGATTTCAACATCACAATACCAATCTCTAGAAAAACAAGGGAAAAAATCTAAAAAAATATGCAAGGTTCATCACATCATCTTATGTATGAGGAATTCGCCCGAAAAATATACTTTCGGGTTCGACGGAGTTTGTCCTATGCATTCGGGGGCGTCCTCTCTGGCGTCTCTCATGCTGAGATTTTGAGTTTTCTTCTCCTAGGCTGAATAAACACATGGGATGAGAGACGGATCGAAGAAAAAATAGAAAGACGAGGGGGAGGGATTCATCTTACCTAGAGTAGGCCACAAAATTTTTGAATAATAAAAAAGATATGTGACTCAAACTTCTAAGATGTATTTATAATTCAAGAGTCCAAGTTTATTGGACAATCACTTAATTTTTCATATTTTAATAAATTTTAAATTTTGAAATAACTAGTATTATGATTTTTATTTTCTAGTTATGAAGATATTTTGGAGAAGATAAAATATGAGGAAAATTGAATTTATTAGATAAAATATGAGAAAAAAATCAAAAGATATTCATGTTCAGATAGGATCTACCACGAGCGTCAACCGTCACACACACCACCAGCATCAACAATCCACCACAATCTAGTTATATGTGGGAATAATAAAATAAAAAGGACACCGACTATTATTTGAAGCCACTGTGTTAATGATATAGCGCGGGTAGCATGGATGCTACCTGATTCATGTTGTTCAGCTAACTTTCGTTGTGAAACGAAGAGGATACACATGCATCCTCCCCTTTTTAGAGCATTGGCCGTGGTTGGTGCACCAACACTAGCAGTTAGGCATATATGTAAGACTCATGAGCAATTAATTAAAATATCCCAAAGTCACTTGAATGCATTAATGGGATAAGATCGAAGATTGTTAAAAAATTCTCTATTAAAGCCACTTACACATTATGTATTTTATCGATGTTCTGATGTTGTTCCATGACATGAGATATAATCTTGATGTTGTTTCAGGATATTATTATTTCCTTGAGGTTGTTCCAAGTTAGTAGGTATTATTGATATCCTCATGCTATTCCAGTATGGATGATTTTCCTGATGTTGTTCCAGAGTATATGGTATGTATGAACTCCTGATGCTGTCCTAGGAGAGTATGGTTTTACCTTTATGCTTTTGACATGCTTAGATTATGTTATTTCTCATGATGACCATTGTTATAGTATGAAGAATTTATGCCATATTATTATCCATAATCATGCTGATATCTAATCATCTATTTTATGTATTTGTTGCCTTACATACTGAGCGTTTTATGCTCATGAGATATTGTTTCTCCTGTATTGAATCCCACATATAACTAGATTGTGGTGGATTGCTGATGCTGGTAGTATGTGCGACGGTTGACGCTCGTGGTAGATCCTATCTGGACATGAATATCTTTTGAGTTTTTTTTATCATTAGGTCTCTCTATTTTTGAATAATTGAGTTGTATGACTGACCACCAAGATACTAAACTCCTTGTTATTGGGAGATGTATAGACTTCCGTTTGTTTAACTTTCATATTTTATCAATTAATTTTTTTAGTTATCTCATTTTGTTTCATCATCCTATTTATTCCACATTTTTATAATTAGTCAAAAGGTCAAGATTTAAGTCAAAGTTTAGGATGACATGTAGCGTCTCCAAGTGTACATCTTTGTCACGTGGCGGGGCATGGGTTTGGGATCGTCATAGGAAGAACATAGTGAGGGAGTGCAGATGTGCTCATATCAATTCAATTGAAGTGGTGCAATTCAAAAATAAAAAAATGAAGTACTAGTTCAAGATTCAACCATATCTCAAAATGATTCTCTTTATGTTTTTATTCATTTATCAAAATTGCGAGTAAGAACAAAACGATCATAGGAAAACAAATAATGAAAATATCACTAATTAAAATGGAAAACTTGTAAAGGTTATAAGATATATAGATCAATCCTCCAAAAGAGATAATTAACTCATTGTGTTATACTTAACATATAATAAAATAATACTAGATTGACGATGCAACTTCACAATCTCAAAAAGGGCGACTCATCAGTTGCAACTTTTCTCTATGAAGCAAAGTTTCTTGCTGATGATCTTGCTGCAGCAGGTCATCCAGTTCCAGCGCCGACTTTCAATGCGATAATTTTCAACAACCTAGGCGCGAACTACAGTGACATCGTGTCCAGCCTGTCGGCACGACTTGATCCTGTGACTTTTCCCGAGCTTCTCAGCATTCTCACGAGCCATGAGATCCACCTGCTTCATCATACTACCGCTGCCTCTCCTCTCTCCCTTTCTCCTGAAGCTCATGTTGCCCATGTTCCCTCCGGTGCTCGCCCTCCTAGCAATGGGCGTAACCACCGTGGGAGAGGGCATGGTCGTGGCCGCTCAGATCATCATGATCCATGCCCTGTTTGCGGTATCTTTGGCCAGAGTCCGTATAGGTGCAGATTTCGTTATTCTGCATCATTGCCACATGCAACTTCTTTTGGATCTCCATCTCAGATGTCTGCGACGTCGTCAATGCTGCTCCGGCATCATCAACCTCCATCCTTGGACCTTACACGGATGGGATTCCTGACACATGAGCCACACACCATTCTACCCCGGATCTCGACTCTTTGTCATGTGCCGAACCTTACAATGGACTGGATCAACTGCAGGTTGGAAATGGTAAATTTCTTCCCATCTCTCACACTGGTTCCTCCTCTATTTCTTCCCCTTCTCGACCTCTTCATATGCCTAATATTCTCCATGTTCCAAACCAGTCAAAATCATTATTATCGGTGTCTTGTTTCACTACTGACAATAATTGCTTTTTTAAATTTCATCCTTCTTACTTTGTCATTAAGGACGCCAAAACACGTCAACCCCTCCTTCAAGGACGAACTGATGTTGGATTGTACCACCTTCCGGCCGCACTTTCTCAATCTACCTCACCTCAAATTTTCCTAGCATCTTCAAATCTCTGGCATGCACGTCTCAATCATCCTTCCTCTCGTGTCGTTCATCAAGTGGTTCATCAGCATAGTCTTCCATATGCTCCCCCAAGTCAGCTGACAAGTGTGCGCTTGACAAATCCAGTCGTCTTCACCTTCATCCGACATTTAGTTGCAGTGTTACCCCCCTTCAATTAGTTTATGGCGATGTTTGGGGTCCATCGCCTGTTGAGTCCTCTGATGGTCATAGATCTTTTGTTATATTCCTAAATGATTATTCAAAATATTCGTGGATCTTTCCTTTACGTAAGAAGTCTGATGTTGCATCTATTTTTTATAATTTTCAGTCATTTGTCGAACATTTTTTTATCATAAAATTCGTGCTTTTCAATCTAATAATGGTGGTGAATTTACTGCTCTAGCTTCTCATTTTCGCAATCAAGGTATTTTACATCGCTTATCATGTCCTCACACACATGAGCAAAATGGATCTGCTGAACGTAAGATTCGTCATGTTGTGGAGACCGGCTTAACTCTTCTTGCACACTCTTCGGTTGGCTTTTGAAACTGTTGTTTTTCTAATTAATCGTTTACCTTCAATTGTTTTAAATAATAGATCACCATATGTTGTCCTCTTTCAGAAAACTCCTGATTACAAATTTTTACGTGTATTTGGTTGCAAAGTTTTTCCATTTCTACGGTCATTTAACCACAATAAGTTCAGTTACCATTCGAGTAAATGTATTTTTCTTGGGTATCCATCGGCACACCTTGGTTACCGCTGCTTTGATCTAGTTACTAACAAATTTTACATTGCTCGGCATGTGTTTGACGAGTCTTCCTTTCCATTTCGAAACCTTCCCTCAGCTCCTCCTCATCACATCAGCTCTCAACCAATTCCTTGGTTGTCTATTCCAGTGACTATTTCTTCTAATCTCTCTCCACCTTCACCGTCGGTCTCCACACCTTTGTCTACACTTGAATCATCACCTCCTTCCTCTTCCGCACCTCCACCACACCAAATGACCCTTCGGCCACACGCTGTAGTAAACTATAGGACCCTTGCTGGAATTCGTCCTTCAGCAGCATTTACATCCCTTCCTTCCAATCCACCTACTCAAAATGTTCCTACATTTGACCCTATTCCAACCTACTTTACCGATGCCAATAAAAATAAAGAATGGCGTAATGCCATGACTGTAGAGTTCAATGTCTTAATTAATAATGGGACTTGGATTCTGGTGCCTCGCACCAACTCCATGAACATTGTAGGTTGCAAGTGGATTTTTCGCAAAAAAATACAAAGCTGATGGCTCATTAGATCGCTACAAGGCTCGTCTTGTTGCCAAGGGCTTTCACCAGCAAGAGGGCATTGACTTAATTTCATGACACCTTCAACCCGGTAGTCAAGCCTACAATAATTCGTATTGTTCTTTCCATTGCCTTGATGTATAATTGGCCACTACGACAACTAGATATCAGCAATGTATTTTTGCACGGTGATTTACAAGAGCATGTTTACATGACACAACCTCCTGGATTTGTTGATCAGACACATCCTAATCATGTTTGTCTACTTCAAAAATCTCTCTATGGATTACGTCAGGCTCCTCGAGCATGGTTTTATAAGTTACACAACACCTTGGTCACCTTTGTCTTTGACACCTCTAAGACTGATTCATCTCTATTCATCTACCGTCGTGGATCTACATTTTTGTTGGTGCTTGTTTATATGGATGATTTAATCATCACTGGCAACTCTCCGGATGCATTGCTACGCATCATTCTCCATTTGAAAGCTTCATTTCCTGTTCGTGATCTCGGCAAATTAAATTACTTCCTGGGTGTGGAAGTTATTCCCCATCGCAATGGCCTTATTTTGTCTCAACAACGATACATTCATGACATCTTAAAGAAGGCCAACATGATACAAGCTAGATCAGTCTCTTCTCCTATGTCAAGTGACACACGACTTTCAGCCAGTGGTTCCTCTCCTCATGATGATCCTCTTAGTTACATGCATTCAGTGATGCAGATTGGGCAGACTCCCCTGATGATCGGTGTTCTGTTGGTGGTCACACAATCTATCTTGGTCACAACCTCATCTCTTGGGCTGCTCGAAAGCAATGTGCAGTATCTCGATCGTTAACTGAATCAAGTACCGTGCACTTGCAGATGCTACTGCGGAATTAATTTGGATCCGCTCTCTTCTTGGTGAACTTGGGATTCGCTCTCCTGCTCCTCTTGTCCTTTGGTGTGATAATATTGGAGCAACATATCTTACAGCAAATCTAATATTTCATGCTCGAACGAAGCACATTGAAGTTTATTTCCATTTTGTTCGTTCAGAAGTTGCAACAGGTCAATTACGAGTGCAATATATATCATCGAAGGATCAAATTGCTGACACCATGACGAAACCATTATCTGAATCTAGATTCAAGTTCTTACGAGACAAGTTGTGCCTTCGTTCCCGCGATGCCACAACTTGAGGGGGCGTGTTAAGATATGATATGATCTTGGGCTGATATGATCTCCAACAGTCGAACAACTCAACAACACCCAAGCAGATAAAATCACAATGTATAATCTGCAGCAACTCGAAATAGATATGATCATATCTGGAGAATCTGATATGATCTCCAACAGCCGAACAACTCAACAATAAGTAGATAAGATCACAATTGCATTTGTAACTACATAGTGTTCAATTGTTGATCAACTTGTATATATATATTTGTACACCTATTAAGAAATATATGAGAGAAAGCATATTTAATATTTAGTTTTTTCAGATTGGACGAACAGCTAAGAGCCTAAGAGTAAGTTCACCTTAAAAATATGGAAAACGGTTACATCACAATATGAAGATTGAGAACACTATTACATTTTCTACTTAATTAGTTAGTTATTGGGCAATGCAGACAGGTCTTTGTATGCCATCCAATGAAAGCTTAATTTCTTCAAGTCCTTGGCATCATGCAATGACCCATTTGGTTGGTGGTGGCCATATGTGACTTGGCTCATTCCCACACACTTGGCCCTCCCTCCTTCCCTCGCTCCTTCCTTTCCCACTCTCCAATTCCCATCCCATTATCATGGCACTTACTTCTTTAATCCAAAATTACGCAGCTCTTCCATGTACTTTGCCTTTGCCTTCACGACGTGCTTTCTTCATTGATGCCATAATCATGAGAGAGAGAGAGAGAGAGAGAGAGAGAGAGAGAGAGAGAGAGAGAGAGAGAGAGAGACCCAATAAACGACCGTAACCTGTTGCAAGGGGAGGGACAAGTAATAAGACATATAAAATGTGAGGTCAAAATTCGTAACGTCGGTGACAGCTTTGTCGGAGTGGAGTGGAGGGACGGTCGCGTCGCCAGGCGCCGGTGGACTGCATGTGGACCGTGGACGCCATGCAAATTCTTGGTCGTTATTTGCAGACTGCACTCCACGGAAGAAGCAGAAGAAAAGAAGGCTTTTAGTGCCAATGAACCGGCCTCAACCTCCTCCTCCTGCCAATTATGAACGCATTATATATAATCATATTTATATCTTTAAATGGTTGTTTTCATGAATGAAATTTAGAATTAGAATCCAATAAAAGTGATAAAGATGGTTCACGCCGATCGTAATATACGTAACATGTTTTTTTTTTTTTTTACAAAGATGCTTAATTATATTTTTTCTTTCTCTGTATCAATTCCTTTTTAGCTTCCTCTTCACAACTTTTGCTGTTACCTTTTTGAGACTGATAGATAATACATATACGGAGTTATGGACTAAGGAGAACGACTTTGAAGAAAAAAATTGGTTTAAACGAAAAAGGAATAAAAATGTCTACGTGTTTATAATCAGTGATTTTTTAGATTATTATTAAATAATATATTGGTTATTGCAAATATATAAATATATGATGTAGATTAACTGAGTTATTTAAGAAGAATACAAAATTAAAGATGTTGCATGTATCACAGGGAAAAAGGAGAATGTCACATATTTGCAAGTAATTATATTTATATGTATATAAATGCAAAAAAAAAGAGTTTGGTGGTCAAAATTTTATCTTATTTTTTAAAAATATACATCTTTTAGAGCCCCATTAAAAAAATAACCTCAAACTAATTTCCAGTCTTCATCTCATTTGGTTTAGATTTTTCACACAAAATTCAATCTTAATATCAAACTTAATTTAATATTGTCAATTATATAAATATAAAAACAGTATTTTGTTTTAATGGCTTAGGATTTTAGGACAGTTGGCTGATGAGATTGGTTAGATCAAAAGTAATTTAAATATAAAGATATTGTTCTTTTTAGTGATTTAAATTTTTAAGATATCACATCTAATTTTTCAAATATCATATTGATTTTTTTTTAAAATAACATTTAACACTTTTTCATTTCTTTACTACAAAGCAGTGCTTTAGCAATCTGCAGCCAGCCATGTCAAAGCTGTGTGAGAGATTTTTGCTGTCAATGTGAAATTTTAGGGCTTTCTATATTTCTGAGCTTGGTAGAAGTAATGTTCTATTGAAACATATGTTGAACTAATTTGTCTGACCGGTGATCATGATGCCTTTGTTGGTTCACATTCGGACGACAAAGTCTTTAATGCATTGTTTTATTTTATAAACTTTTACTACTGATTTTTTATAGATCAAATTAAATATAGCAATTCATAAGCATGCCAATTAGCAGTTGATTACTGGTTGTAAAGTTCACTATTAAAAATTATTGCAATAAAATAAAATCCAAGTGCATCAACCATTATCTATACATCCAAGAAGAGTTCAAGTTAATCAAGTTGGTTGATACAGATGTTTAGTGGGTATGTGTCCGGGTTGAGAGACTGAGAGTTAGTAGCCCTAAGTTCGAACTCCGGAATCATCAATTTGATCAGGACTTATTATGTCGCTTTCATCTTAAATTAATCGGGTGCTAGTAGGACTGAATACCGATGGATCTAGACAAAAAAAAAGAGTACAAGTTCATCAATGTGACACTGGAAATCACAGTAGATACTGAAGCATACTAGTCACATTTCAGCACTTTTCGTTGTCAACGTGTTTCATGTCGCTCTGGTCATTTTATCAACAGTTGTCCTTTATTCAAAGCTGAACCACTAGGCAAAATCGTTTTACTGTGAAGAAACAGTTCTTTTTCTTGAGTGGAAAAAAGGTTCAGGTCTACTGTATAACAAAATTATTATAAATTTTTTTCTTGATCAAGATGGAACTATGGAAGGAAGAACTAAGTGCGGGAGTGCATGTGTGCTCATATCAATTCAATTAATGGGTTAGATCGATGATGAACGTAAAAATGGTGCAATCCAAAAAAAAAAAGGTACTAGTGCAAGATTCAACTATATCTCAATGACTCTCTTTATTCATTTATCAAAGTTGTGAGTAAGAACAAAATGATCACGATAATAGGAAAATAAATAATTAAAGAAAAAAAATGTGTAGCGCACTTGTACAGAAAGTAACGGCACTGTCTGTACAAGTGAACAATGATCAATTTTTTTTTATAAAAAATAACGTTACTTTTTGATGTGTTACACGTACTACATTAAAAGTGAATTACACTAAAAGTGCCCTTATAATTATAAAAAAAATGGAAAACTTATATAAAAGTTATAAGATATATAGTTCAATCCTCCAAAAGAGATAATTAACTCATTGGGTTATATATAATATACTTAACATATAATATAGGATTACTAGATTTGGCGAACAGATAAGAGTTTAAAACTATGGAAAACGATTTCATCACAATTATGAAGTTTGACAACACTATTACATTTTCTAATTAATTTGTTTATTGGTCTTTGTATGCCATCCAATGACAGATTTTCTTCAGGTCCTTAGCATCATTCATGCACTGACCCCATTTGGGTGGTGGCCATATGTGAGTTGGCTCATTCACACACACACTTGGCCCTCCCTCTCATTCCCTCGCTCCTTCCTTTCACATTCTCCAATCCCCATTCCAAAATCATGGCACTTACCTCTTCAATCCAAAAGTACGCAGCTGTTCCATGTACTTCGCCTTTGCCTTCACATCGTGCTTTCTTCATTGATGGCATAATGATATGAGAGAGAGAGAGAGAGAGAGAGAGAGAGAGAGAGAGAGAGAGAGAGAGTAAACGACCGTGATCTGTGCACCAAGGGGATGGACAAGTAACAGGGAAGTAAACATGCAAGAAGACATATAAAATGTGAGGTCAAAATTCGTAACGTCGATGACATCTTTGTCGGAGTGGAGTGGACAGTCACGTCGCCAGGTGCCGGTGGACGATGGACGCCAATTTTTTGCTGATTAGTTGCAGACTGAGACAGTCCACGGAAGAAGTAGAAGGAAAGAAAGATTTTTAGTGTTAGCGAACCCTCCTTCTGTGTTCTTTCCCCATCGATGATCCATAGCTTTCTCTTCAAACTGCCATGAACGCATTAAAACCATGCATGCATATTGATATCTTTAAAGTGTTGTTTTTTTTTGGATCCAATGTTGCAACGCGCAGCAAATCAAATAAAAAAAAAAGACAAAGATGGTTAACATCGATCGATCGTTAATATACGTAGTAGGAATTGTTGCTTTTTGTTTCTCACAAATTAAGATGCTTATAATTTTTCCTTGACTATATCAATCATTTGTTCCCTCCTTCCTCTTCTTATGGCCTTTTTTTTAGCTTCCATCCACAGAACTTTTGTTGTCACCTTTATGAAACCTATCAAAGCCTTATCTTTTTTATTCGTCGCATGATCATATCCGGAGAACAACTTGGGAAAAATAAACAAGTTTGGCTTAATTAAAAGGAAAAAAATGAATAAAATGTCTAGGTCTTTATGGTTAGTGAATATTTAGATTATTATGCATATATATATATATATATAT
>LTAE01008370.1:0-14591 GCA_001647135.1 Pontederia paniculata | reverse complement strand
GAGCAGCGGGTGACCGGAGGAGTAGGTGAAGGTACTGTACTTGCATTAACGGCTAATTTTCTGTGAGAGAGAATTAGGTCTTTAGTGCAGAGTATAAATGTAATCCCAAGAGTCTTGGGAACTAACTTTGGTTAACTTTGTAAACACTTGAGAGTGCTTTGAGCGATAAGCCTTAGTTCTCCTTCTGTGATTCAAGTGAGGAATCTAACACAGAAGGGCCCAAGCGATCTTGAGAAGTTGTAAGGGAGCCTTCTCCCTTTGAAGAAGGAAATAGTGATCTCCGAAAATCTCGTGGGAGAAGATCGGAGCAGTGACGTAGGCTAGGAGTTCGGTCGAACCTCGATAACAAACTTGGTGTCTGTGTGATGTTTGTGTTCTCTTTACTCTCTTCTGTTTGTTTGTTTATCTTACAAGCTTCCGGTGTTATATCTCATCTAGATTAAGAAAAAAGTAAAAAACTTTAATACACCAATTCACCCCCCCTCTTGGTGCCATCTCGATCCTACATTTTTTTCATAATATTTTTTTTATCTTTTTATTCTATTAAAAATAAAGAGAGAAGAAAAGCGAAGATGAGAGATAAATAGAAAAGAAGTAAAAAATATTATAATTACAACAATACGAGCATTTTTCAAAATGGCAATGTCTTAAGATTTTAAAGTAGAAATGATCATAAAAATAATCGTGTTTTTCAAATTAGATAAAAAATAACTAATTTGAAAAGAAAAGTATGATGACATTCAATAGATCCAAAATATTAAAATAAAAATGAGAAAAAAAAATATGAATAGATAGAAATTAAACATATGTAATTATAAAATAAGATAAAAGAGATAACAAATGGACTCAAGTCAAATGTTCATCTACCATAAATTAAAATAATATAAAGAATAATATCATTTTAGATGAATAAGGACAAGATTGTAAAAAAAATATTTAAATAGATAATTTTGTCTAAAAATATTCATCCATCCTAATTTTACCAATTTGATGGAAAAAAAAAACTTGAAGTTTGAAGGTATGACTTACTCCTCCAAATTTCTTATAACTATCCAAATTAGGTATAACTTGCTTAATCCATTCATCTTTCATATTGTTCCTCTTAATCTCTCAGTTCAAACAAATAGTCCTAACAGATTGACATTTGACATTGAAACAAAAATTGAAGAAAAATACATAAATAATCCCAGTTCGATTTTTTTACAAATAGATCTTCTATGGATGAAATAATACTAAGATTTGAATATGATACAAAAGAAATTATTATTCTTTTTTGTAAAAGGGAAAAAAGTATTCTTCCTTAATAAATAATTAGGTCATTTTCATTAGTGGCGTATCAATTTTCTTATATTGTTAGCACAAAATATAAAGAAATTAATTCATTCTATCATATTTAAAAATAAAATTAATCTAATTTTGCTCTAATATCCAAATATTTTACAATTATCGAATTTTTTAGTCGTTTGTGGAAGGACGTTCATTTATTTCGTTCGCTTAAAGCTCTTCTTTTAGAACAACTTCAGTCGTAGCCATTGCCAACCCGCCACCAGAGAGAGAGAGAGAGAGAGAGAGAGCACAGCACAGCACAGCAAGATGAGGCATTTGCTGAACAGGATTCAGATCGGCAGAGCTGCGAGAGTGCTCCAGCTTCGTTTCCACTGTGCTCCCCCACCGCCTTCGCCG
The DNA here is from genome assembly GCA_001647135.1 of Pontederia paniculata. Taxonomy (NCBI): domain Eukaryota; kingdom Viridiplantae; phylum Streptophyta; class Magnoliopsida; order Commelinales; family Pontederiaceae; genus Pontederia; species Pontederia paniculata. The sequence goes on along the minus strand of LTAE01008370.1, from coordinate 12,908 downwards.
TGGGCACCAAACTCCAAGTTGTTCGTAGGAGGTGAAGTTTCCTTTGTTCCTTGGTTTTACACATCCTTTAGCCATCCACTGTGTATCCATGTTTACGCGGAAACATCCAGTTTTCTGATTATTGAATGCATGGGGATGAAGGCCTCTCGTGGTCCGTGGACGAGCAGTCTCTGAAGGATGCGTTCTCTTCGTTCGGCGAGGTCACTGAAGGTACAAATAGATATATGATTTGTATCGTCGTTCCTATTGAAATTTGTGATCTTTTCGAGTAGTCATGTGCTTTGATCAGTGTTAAACCTATCTGTGTCCTGTGATAAGATCGCTAAATTTGGATTTGCGTTTGTTGCCTCCGATTAATGACGGTCTATGTTTTTCTCCTTTATCCTATTGCGTATTTTCAGTTGTAGGCTTACGGAGTTCTGTGGTTGGCCATCAAGATGGAAAAGCCTTCACTGTCTTTTCATGATGACTAAATGTTTGACGAATTGCTTCAATGAAGTCACTTACCTATTTATCTTTTTAGAGGCAATTCAGGACTATGAAGTATGAACTATCCTGCAATCATAGATCAACCATAAGGTTAATCATGATTCATGATACCGGAGCACATGAACATGGTATCTTTGTTGTGCTTGACATATGCCATTTTTTCGGTGATAACGTTTGTACTATGCTACAAATACACTTCAAGGCAGGAGAATTAAAATTAAACCTCTCCCAATAGGAAAGGTTCGACCTTGTGACCTTCATACTGGGTTCAACCTTCTAATCAATTAAAACCATTCAAGTTGTAGTTGACATGTTTATTTCTAAGAAAATATCTATTCTATGATAAACCAGTATCTGGAGCTGAAAGAAAGCTGTGGGGCTATGCATGTTTGAAAAATTGTTTTATCATTTTGTCTTATCGAGTTAAGCTAGAATGAAATGTTACTTTTTCACATCTTATCCTGCTTTTTCCCTTTTTCACTCCAGAGTTAAACCAACAATTCTTTCCATTTTCATTCTATTTTGCACTGGAGCTTGTCTGTGAAAGAATTTCTGTTATGCCTCGAAATATGACTGTTTTGTGTGTTTGTTAACCATAAATTTTGCTTCGTTTCATACAGAAAACTAGAGGTCAAAATAATGTTTTAGCATTTTCTAATTTCTTTCCTCTTTAGTGTTTGATATCCATAACTGGAATTTGTTCATCATTTACATCAAACTTGAATGATTTTAATCTTGTTTGTTAGTGAGGATCTTGTATGATAAGAATACTGGGAGGTCAAGGGGTTTTGGATTTGTTCATTTCACATCAGACGATGCAGCTAAGTGCGCTAAAAATGCCATGGATGGAAAGGTAAACAAAGGATTGATGTTGTGGTTTAATCGATCAATTGCACTGATACATTCAATAGGATACATGTTTTTTTCAGGCATTCTTAGGACGACCACTGAGGATAAGCTTTGCTCTCGACAAGGTTCGCGGTGGGCCTATTGTAGTTCCTCGGATTTCTACTGGAGGAGAATCAACTGATTAGATCTCAGTTCTTGGCAACTGGTAAATGGTATCTTTTTCACCTCCAATCTGCAACTTCATGCTCTGGAGAAATTGTAAATTGGTAAATGATAGCTTTTTAGTGATAAAGTGCTAAACTCATGGTGTCTTTTGCTCTGCTAACATTGACTAGATTCTATGTAACCACTGCTATTAATCCTATATGTTGCAATATTGGCTATTTTGAAGAAAAAAAATTCATTATTGTTGATTTTTACATTACATATTTGGCATGTTGTTTCGACTTGTCATGGACTACTGTCGATAATGAAAGGTATATCAAGGGTATACTGTAATGAAAGGTCATAGAGTGTTAGAGAAAATAGGTGAGAGAAAGATCACACACAGAGAAGACACACAGATTTACGAGGTTCACTCTTAATTGGACTACGTCTGCGGACGACGGCTAGAGTTTTTTCTTTGATGTAGAAAAATAGTAGATGATACAAGATACGGGGGCGAGACCTTATGGGACGGGCAGCTTCGCCGCCCAAGTTATTTGAGCGGCTGTGATGCATTGGGAGTCATATGGGTTTCCACTGGGTTAATATCCAAGACATTATCAACAAATCTTTACATTGACTTGAATCATCTTCAGAATATAAATCTGTTCATGCTCTGCCGTCGTCAGCCTGCCTCGGGGCTACTACCAATTGTTTATGTTTAGCAAGTACAAGCAATGTTGGAACTTGCTATGAGGAACTGACTTGGTGAACATATCAGTTGGATTATCTATGGTGCCAACCTTGTTCACCTTGAACCTCTTCTCAGTACGGATTAAGTGATATCTAACACCAATGTGTTTAGTCCTCTCATGATAAACTTGATCCTTAGCTAGACATATAGCGCTCAAGTTGTCACAATGCACTATGGCTTGTTCCTGAAGTAGTCCAAGATCTCCAACTAAGCCTTTCAACCAGATTCCTTCCTTTGCAGCTTTTGTCAATGTCATGTATTCTGCCTCAGTAGTAGACAGAGTAACTGAAGACTGTAGACTAACCTTCCAACTGATAACATAACTGTCCAAAGTGAAGACATAGTCTGTCATTGATTTTCTTTCATCCACATCTGTAGCATAATCTGAGTCAGAATAACCAGCAACTAAACACTTTGTATCACTTCCATATATGAGACCAATATCAGATGTTCCTCTCAGATACCGAAAAATACGCTTCATTGTTTGCCAATGTTTTTTCTTGGATTGCTTATGAACCTATTGACAACACTAACTGCATGTGCAATGTCAGGTTTCATGCGCATCATAGCATACATTAGACTTCCAATTACACTGATATAAGGAACACAAGACACGTATTCCTTCTCTGCATCAAATTGTGGTGTGAAGCCTGTGGAAAGGTGCACATTTGAAGCTGATGGAGTGCTAAGGGACTTTGCTGAAGCCATACCAAATATGGATAAATTTTTTTAAATATAGCTTTTCTGAGATAAGAAAAGTTTACCGTTTATGCGATCCCTGACTATCTCCATCTCCAAAATTTTTTGAGTTGCACCAAGATTCTTCGTGTCAAACTCTGAGCTGAGGAATTTCTTCAAATTCTGAACATTTGATATGTACTTGGCAACAATGAGTATATCATCAACATACAAAAGCAAAAAGATAATGAAGTTGTCCTTCACCTTCTTGTGATACACACAACAATCATAGGGCTGTTGAATCCCTTACTGATCATAAATATATCAAACATTTTGTACCATTGCCGTGGAGACTGCTTCAACTCATATAAAGACTTCTTCAATATGCAAACTTGGTATTCCTTTCCAGAAATAGAGAACCCCTCTGGTTGACTCATCAGAATGTCTTCTTTGAGTTCTTCATGTGGGAAGACAATCTTCACATCTAATTACTCAAGCTCAAGATTCTGACGTGCTATAAGGGCAAACAATACCCTAATGAAAATGTGTGTGACAACTGGTGAGAAGATCTCATTATAATCAACTTTCTCTTTCTGACGATAGCCTTTAGCAACTAGGCGTGCCTTATATCTTGTGCTCAAATTTCTTTTTGAAGACACATTTGCAGCCTACAACTTTTTACCTTTTGGCAACTTGACCAGCTCCCATGTCTGATTCTTGTGAAGAGTTTTCATCTCCTCATCCATAGCAGCGATCCACTATTCTGATTCTGCACATGAGATGACGTCCTTGTAATTTGATGACTCTGAGGACTCCACCTCTTCAGCCACCTGCAATGCATAAGCAATCATATCCTCAAAGCCATATCGCTTAGGAGGACCCACTTGTCTGCGAGGATGTCCAACAACAATAGACTCCTATTCTAGTTGCTCATTAAGTTCATCTTGTTCAGGTTGGTTAACTTGATGTGGTCCTCCTGTATCATCCTCAACTGGAGTTACATCAAACTCCACTTGTTTGTTGATGCTCTCAGGTATTGTATCAATAACCTCCACCTTCGGCTGAAACATTGAAGCCTCATTAAAGGTTACATTTCTGTTGTAGATGATCTTGTGCTCTGAAGGGGATCAGATTCTGTAGCCTTTCACTCCTGCACCATATCCTATGAACACTCCTTTTTTGGCTCTTGACTCTAGTTTTCCTTCGCTGACATGATAATATGTAGGACAACAAAAAATTTTTAGGTTAGTGTAATCAGCAGGATTTTTAAATCATACCTCAATAGGAGTTTTGAGATCAATTGCAGTCGTCGGACTTCGATTCACCAAGTAGCAGACTGTGTTAACAACCTCAGCCCAGAACGCCCTATTTAGGCCAACATTAGAGAGCATGCACCTTGTTTTCTCCAAAAGCGTTTTGTTCATTCGTTTTGCCACCCCATTTTGTTGCGGAGTGTCTCTGATGATGTGATGTCTAGCAAAGCCTTCATCTTTGCAGAACTGATTAAATTCAAACGAACACAACTCCAGACTATTGTCAGTACGAAGAAGCTTCATTTTCTTCGATGTCTGATTCTCCACCAGAATTTTTCACTACTTGAATTCATTGAAGGCCACACTTTTGTGTTTCATTAGAAATACCCAGGTCATTCTTAAGTAGTCATCAATCACATAAAGGAAGTATCTAGCGCCTCCTAAGGATAAAACACGAGAGGGACCCAAACAATCATCATGGATGTAGTCGAGTGTCGCCTTCGTTCTATGCACTGCCTTGCCGAACTAAAGTCGGCGGTGCTTGCCGAAAATGCAGTGCTTGCAGAAAATGATTTTAGAATTTTTTTGGTCCTAGAAGATCTCGTCTGCTGAGAATGCTCATCCCATTTTGACTCATATGCCCGAGCCGCATATGCCACAACTTGGACATTTCTGAATTTGATAAACTGGCTACTGCAGCAATGTCAGAAATTGTTTTGCATTGTAGTATGTACAAGGACTTCTGCATGGCTCCCTTCATGACGATAATATCAACTTTGTCACGGTGAGAATACCTTCAGCAACATTGATCTGACATTCTTTAGAGTCCAAGACTCCTAGTGATATCAGATTTTTCGTTAATTATGTCACGTGGCGTAGAACTATTAGTGTTATCATCTTATTGTCATGAATTCTGATCTGAACAGAGCCGATCTCAACTATCTTGCACGATGCATCATTACCCATTATGACGCTTTCGTCGTTCGACTTTTGATATGTTGAGAATCACTCTTTACTCAGAGTCATATGATAGGAACATCCCGAGTCAAGAATCCAATGTTCCTCTAGACATCCCTGATCTGTTGCAACAAGAACTAGATCATCTTCCGAGTCTTTGCCTTGATGTACAATCGCATCAACTGTTATATTTTTCTTCTTAGGACAACCTTCTTCCAATGGTCTGGTTCCTTATAATAGTTGCAGATGTCTTTCGAATTTGATTTCTTGTACTTCGGCTCTGGCTTGCCCTTCTTCGAAGCATGTCCTTTCTCCATAGTTGAAATCAATCATGCGGCCCGAGTCTCTACAGAAGTACCAAAAGCCCTATGCCGAAGTTCACGAGTATGTAAACTCGATCTTATTTTTCCATACTTATAGTATCTCTCTCGATGATCATAGATTGAATAAAATTCTCAAACGAAGGAGGGAGAGAAACTAACAGAAGTAGGGCAGCATCTTCATCATCAATCTTCACATCAATATTTCTTAACTCCATCAAGAGAGTATTCAGTTGATCAAGATGTACCTTCAGAGGGGTACCTTCTTGCATGCAGAGGGTGAACAAACGGTACTTCAATAGCAACTTATTGGTGATGGACTTCGTCATGTATAGACTCTCAAGTTTCAACCATAGATCTGCCGCCGTTTTTTCATCGGCGACCTCGATTATCATCTTATCCGTCAAACACAACAAGATCATCGAGTGCGCCTTCTCCTCGTACAACGCCAAATCTTCAAGATCGATCTCCTTCGATTTGACTGCTGCGAGTGGCGCCCAGATGCCCTTTTGCTTCAGAAGCGTACACATCTTTATCTGTCATAGCCCGAAGTTATTTTGCCCGGTGAACTTCTCGATCTTCATGTTGAACGTCATCTCTTCGTCTAATCTCGATTTGTCGACGAACCCTAAGACTCGAATACCAGTTTGTTAGAGAAAATAGGCGAGAGAGAGATCACACACAGAGAAGACACATAGATTTACGAGGTTCACCCTTAACTGTGCTACATCCTCAGACGACGGCTATAGTTCGTACTTTGATGTGGAAAAATAGTAGATGATACAAGATAGGAAATAATCCAAACCCTAAGGAGTTTATATATGGACTCCCAATACAAAATAGCAAACCATATACCCTAAGGCTATCTAGACCCACGTATGGGACGGGCGACTTCGTCGCTCCAATTATTCGAGCGGCTGTGCTGGGGGTCATATGGGTTTCCACTGGGTTAATATCATATTCAAGGCATTATCAACATAGAGGATAAGGAAGAATAATCTTTTATTTTGGAGTATCTATCTATCTACATATATTATATGATATGAATCTCATTAAAAGAAGATCTACTTTAGATGTTTAGATGATATATATAATTTTGGTTAAAATTTAAGGTGTTTATTTTGTAAAAAAGAACAACTCATATATTTATATATATATATATATATATGTATATGTGTGTGTATGTATATATATATGTGCCCTATTTCTTTTTCTCTTTTGCTTGATTTATTGTCCAGATCAGTGCTCAGCTAAGGATGGCACCTGACCCTACATGATAGAAGGTATAACCCCCGCCTCGCTCACGCAGCTAATGCAATATTTTTTTCACAAAAAATGGTGCAAAAATCTGATGCTAAAATAGATAATAAGATGCTAGCAAGTGTACTAATCGTTCAACTAATAAAATGTTAAGGATATAGTGTCTTCGATCCTATGAGGATGGAGAGTATAACCTGTGCCTCGCTCATGCTGTTGATGCGATATTTTTGTCCCAAAAAATGGTGCAAAAATTTGATGTTAAAATAGACGATGCTAGCAAGTGTACTAATTGTTCAAGTAATAAAATGTTAAGAGTATAGAGTTGTTGATCTTACGAGAAATTAATTTAACTGATTATTTACTTTCAAAGGCCAATAGAAGATAACATGAGTTGGGAAAAAGTGTTCAAAAAATGAAATAACAAAAAAAATAAAGACTACTTTAATCTAAACTAACAATGCTTAGGATTTTAGGATGAGATCTGATTAGAAACAAACTTATGGATTCTCTACTATAATTGATTTAACCAATGATAAATATATTTAATTTAAATATAAATTAGGAACGCCTAAGATATGACTCCTCGTTCTAGGTGAAGATCGTCTATCCTTAACTTGAAATAAATTGAGAGCACTCTATTCCGTCTTTACTCTCAAATCTACTCAGATTAGAATGCATTGAGTTGTGATTAAGTTATATGAATTGCTCGTTCTGTGATCAATTGAACAAACCATAAATCTTAGCACTCCCTTCCGGCTCTCCTAAGATAGAACATGAAGAAAACCAATCATGTTCATAACAATCAAATAACTATAATCAATACAAAAAAAATTAGAAGTTTGCCATAATAATTAAGACTTTTACAAACAAAGATTGTAAAAAAAATTACAAAAATATCATCTCAACAATATATAGAATAGAGAGGATAGAGAGTATTGTTCTGGATGTCGATGGACCTTTGCACGATCTTCTATATGAGCGTACCGTGCAAAAATCTTCTCAGAAACCCTTCAAGTTGCTCTCCTGTCCTTGACTTATAGGCACAAGTTGCATGCTCCTAACATATGGTCTTTTCTCAGCTCCTGTTATGTGAAATAAAGCTCTAGTAGGCTCTTAGGATATCAATTTTGGCTCTTAACATGTATATTTATAGCCTCGAAAGGGTGGGTAGAGTTTTCTTAGAGTTTGATTAGGTTTAGAAAATTTTTCATGTCAAAACAATGATTTTTTTTTCAAATTCGTAATTGACCTTGGGGCTGAATATAATCCTTTCAAAACACTTTCAAATCTTGTCAAATATATTTTGTTTTGATCCTCAAAGAGTTTGAATAGGAATAAAGTTCTTTTTCAAGTCATATTAGTAAGATGAATGAGACAATCTTTCAATTTGTCTTCAAACATTGTAACTCATACTTAGGTTGAATTTTGGGCTTAAAACCATTAGGAATAGGTCTACAATAGTTCTTAAGGAGTTGTATACTGATTGAAAATCTTTTCATGAAGTTGTCGCTCCTTTTTATAATCCAATTGATCAAAGAACTCATTCCTAATTGAATTAAGAATACAATAGAAATTTTCTTTTGTTTATATTCTTCAAATGAATTAATTTCCATTTGAGATAGGAAATGAATCCTTGTTTAATTGTTCTTCTTAAATCATTCTTAGTTGAATATCAAATAATGTGAGTGTTTGTGGCATTGAAATCTCTGCAAGATATCTTTCGAAATCAAATACGTTTAGTCTATCACAACACATGACAAAATCTAATGGCCTGTGAAACATTGAGTCCAAATAGGAATTCTTGATATCACGACTTGTGACATGGTATCATGGTTTGTGACTTGGGACATGTTCTGCTAGATAATGTACTTACGACCCGTGATGAGATGTTGTGACTCATAATAATTTGATGTCTAATGGTGTTTTGTGTTTTTAATGTTGTGACACTCTTCGTGGCCCGTGATATTGCAATGTAATGGTTTGTGATAGGATATCACTGCCCGTTATATGACTTCGACAGAGTTGATTTTTCTGTTATGATCGTGTTAGACGTTGCAGCTCATTATATTCATTTGTTAGTCCGTAAGCTTGCTGTCACGACCGTGACAAACATGTAACGATCCGTGAAATCTAAAAATTGATATTTTGAGCGTGAAATTGACTCATTTCATCATATAGTTCCTTTTATCCCTTTCTTACTCCCTCTTAATGGTTTTCTGCAAATAATATCAAAACTTAGGTTGAATCATGACTCGAAGAGATATAAACAAATAAATAATAAATAGTTGCATTATATGACAAAATTAACTGAAAAAATACTAAATATGTGCTTGAAAACATGTTGGATTATGCATGCATCACTGCCACCATCTCTATCCAAAGTGAGTTGAACCTTCATCTCCAAACATCGCAGGACCTCGAATTCCTAGATGACCCCAACTTGATGTCCCTACTTGCTTGCATGTGCAATGCATGAAAAGGTACCTGCCTTCCTATATACAACATAGGAAGTCACTACCTTCTTGCGAGTGTGTGTCGCTCCACGTGTACCCAAATTATCTTACTTTTGATGTATTTTTTGTTTTCATGCATTTTTTAAACTATTATTAGTTTGTTTTGTAAGTTTCTAGTGACATTGTTGTAAAAATGGCGAAGTTGAATTACACTCGTTTGGATGGTCCTCCATAGCTCATGTTGTAATCCCAATGGCAAAATACTAGTATAGTGTGGGAAAGCATCTTCACTTCTTTCACACTACTTGCATTCAATACAACATTGCATTTTCAACCAAGCATTATGTGCAAGACTCACTTTTGTGTAGAACATCATTAGATGTTGTTGAGGAATGATATATCATTTTGCATGAATATAAGATTTTTCCTTATTGAGATCATGCACGCCATGATCTATAGAATAGATTTAACATAGAATTGTTTATATCAATATCTAGATGGTTCCTACCCGAAAGAGATTTATCTGAGTACTCGAGTCTTGATCGGCCTCCAAGAATCATAAAGGTTAATCCTCTAACGGATTCCACACCAAGATCAAAAATGAACTTGCACTCAAAAGAGAAAAAAACTAATAGGAGGGATTCGAGATATTTCATAGGAGAGTTAGAGAGATCTTCACAGATCTCCTAAGATTTCACACAAACAAAGACATACACACAAGATCTCCTAAGATTTCACACAAACAAACACACACACACACACACACACACACACACACACACACATAACAACCTCTTTCTCCCTTTTGATGGTCACAATCAAATGGCATCTCTGATCAATATTTGACTGCTGATTATCTATCAATCATGGTTATTAGAGTTAGGACATATTTATCAACAATTGTTGTATACACAGCACGAAATTGACACATTGCATGAGAAAAGACCAAAACACCTTCAAAAATAGTCATTGGGCAGGTTGCACCAAAATTATTAGAATTTTTCTATGAACATATCTTGAAAGAGCTTGTCTAGACGCAAGACACATCTTGAAGTAGCACATACCTCAAAGTGAAAAAGAGACCCTTTGACAAGTTGGTAACTATAGCAGTGTTGTTGGGACAACTTTATGTTGCAACCATGGGAATCAAAGCTCTTGATGTTCAAATGCAAAATGGCATCAAATTTGAAATGACCCACAATGAAGCCGCTTAAAATAAGCACTATATGGAGTGAATCCATGAAAAGTTGAAGGACACTATATCGTCCTTAGACGCTCATCTTGGCCAATTCTAATTGGGCGTGGGTGAAATGCAATACAACATACGATGCAATGAGTGAGCATTGTCCATGGCAATAGACATTGCAACTATGGGAGATGATGTTGTGTCGGTCTATGCATGAGTCGAATCAATGGAAGCAACAATGATGGACTTGGGGAAGTCCATCACGAACAAAGTCCATGATGTATGCAACATCATACAATAGGACCTTAATGCCTTCCACGAATAAATGAAACAATGATCATGGGGTGACCATCATAGCCAAGAAGTTGGCTCCTATGATTCGAGGATCATCATTTCAAAGCCAAATCCCTACAAAGGTGAAAGGCCAGTGAAGAAGAGCAATTGTTTCATGTGGAACATCCACTACCTAGAGGCCGTAGACTTGACATTGAGACAATGATGGTGAAGACCATGTCATTCTATTTTCAAGATGTAGCAAGCTTGTGGTGGTGCCATTGTGATGACATCGATCATAGAACTAGGGGATCTCATTAAGACATTGGAGGATTTCAACCACGAACTATGAGATTTCTTTTGCCTCGCTAAATAAAGATTGAAGACCAATATATCCTTGTTCAATGTCAGTTTGAAGCGCATGTTGATGAAATATGTGAAAGAGTTCATAGAGCTCCCCTATTAGAATTTTTGAATGGACGAAAGCCTCAAGCTTCGATGGGGTTGGAGCATCGAGGATGTCCTAGCCTATGCTCATTTATTGAGTAGTCAAAGTTAATCTCAGAATCACCAAAGCCCTATAGCAAGGGCAATGATGAGAAAAGAAGACTAAGTCGTCAAGTGGAGGAAAGACAAATCCTTCAAATGGTGACAAAGATAAGGGACACCATAACAACAAGCCGAACAAGTTTAGGCAGGATGGGAAGCTACAAACCCTTGCTACAATTGCAAAGGTCCTCCTTGGACGAGCAACTACTTGTAGAAGGCGATGACCAATGTCATGTATTGCCCCATATGAAAAGGACAAGAAGAAGTATGCATGAGCTCAATGAATGTCCTAAGTGTCATGGACAAAGACAGATATATATGGGTTTCCGTGCCTCCAAGTGCAAGCACTAGAGTAATATAAAATTATTACATATTGTTAAACATTCATAATGTTGTCTCGGTGGTTAACTGTATCATGTAAGAATTATTCAACGTTGCCTAAGTTTGAATCTAATCATCTGCATATTTTTTTTCTTCTTTTTTTTATTACTTCATGTGTGGCCATTGAAAATTTTCAATATTATTTGAATTTTCATTTCTTCCTATACTATAATAACTAATGTTTAAGTATTATCGTATTTCAAATATGTTATTATCAGATAAAGTGACTGTTATAAATTATTCATCTTGTTCCATTGTTTCATTTTATAAAATTTGCACATAACCTTGTTTTCTTATTTTAATTTTGCTATCCTTTTTTCATTGAATATTATTATTTAAATTATATTTTTTCTTGTCCATAATCACTAATTTATCGTTACTCCAATCTCAAATCTATTAACAACAATTAATTATTATATTTATTCATCATATTAAGTTATGTGATTTTAGAAAAAAAGATGATGTATACCTTTTGAGTTACCTTTAATTTTCATAGTTTCTTATTTCTCATGTTTGCCTTAAATATTCAAGTATTTAGAATTTGATTATTATATAACTATGATTTTTTATTAAAACTTGAATGTTATTTTTATGAATAACATTTTTTCTTTCTTATTATTTTTCTAATTAATAAGATTTTGAGATCAACGAACGACTTTTTTTTGTAGTACATGTTGAGGAATGTATTTTTACTTTCAAATTTAAGAATTTCAAGAAATTGTTGGGATAATTATCTGCAGACATTTAACTATTAAGCATTTTTATGGTATAAATTGATGATTGCTTAATAGTTTTTATTTAAAATAAAAAGAATTAGGATGAACTAAAATGAAAAATTGGAGTAGAATTTTCAACCGTCACTTTTATTCATGTTAACCATGCCTATGCATTGATAGGAGATATCTATGTACTCAATTTATTTCTTATGAGATTCAAATTTATGAGTGTAAATTTTGTAAACAATTTTAAAAAAATATAAAATTGGTGAGACCCATTTTTTGTTGTTGGATAGTGAATGGAGTTATTCATGAAGTTCGTGATAAAGGTATTTGACACTAAATAATTATTTATTTATTTGATGACACTATAGATAGTGAGCCCACTAATTTGATTATACATAGATGCCCCGAAGAGCATTCGTTGTTTGATTATACATAGACATAGAGTTAAATATAGAAGTCTTCGACACCCCCATTGACACGAGAACATTGGAGTTGTTCGTGTAAGAAGTGACATTTAACAAGCTAAAGCTAGCACTCAAGATAACTCTTGTAGTGAAAATTTGCATTGACAAGTGGTTAGATAGCTATGGTGTCATGATAATGGCATCCGTGGATAGATGGACGGACCCAGAACAAAAAG
>LTAE01008369.1:3566-20718 GCA_001647135.1 Pontederia paniculata | reverse complement strand
TCTTCATTTCTGATCGATCGGTCTTCCTCTGATCTCCCACTGTTCTTCATTATCGGTCGCCCGCTTTACATCTTTGGTCGACCGTCTGTGCCTTCCTCCTCCATATACACTCACCCGTTATCGATCAACCTCTCTTCTTCTTTGGTCGACCGTTTATGCTCTACTTCTCCACTTCATGTGTCAATCCTCTGATACTGGTCGACCGCTTATATCCTTAGGATGCCCACTGCACACATATGGTTCTTCATGTATAAATTACGTATGCAGCGGTCATCCATTCCTTTAGCTCAAGTCGACCGCTGTAATGAACTTGAATATATCCTGTTACAGAAATCAGCTCAACCAAGTTCATCAGTACAGACTGAGTTCACTTACAAATTTGTGATCATTCAAAACATTCTCGGGATCCTAGATTCAACATTTAGAGTTTTAAAAAGCCTTTGGATGTGCAACGTGCAGGTTGTCAAGTTGAAATGGGGTTAAGATGTATTGTGTGTCTATGCTTGCTATGTTAGGTGCGACGCGACTTGAGATAACAACTGTGTCTTAGATTGCAACATGATAGATTTTGAATTTATTTTGTCCAACTTACACAACTAAAATATGCAAACTCATAAATTTAGTTGTAGTATGATGGGTGCTGAACATAAGCACTAAGACACATGGCACAAGCAAAAATTGAAGACTAGACAAGAAAAAACAAGGAGTTGTTTTGATTGCACCAGTATAAAGTAAATGAGAAAAAAAGTAGTTAAAAAAAAGCAATACTGATGGAACTTGGCAAGGATCCATCTTTAACAATCCATTTGTCATATGTAGGTTGTATAAGATAAATTCGACTAGGGACTTGATATCGCTTGCTCGTGGCCAACTCAAGCCCACAAAATACAAGCAACTCGATGAGATAGTCAACTACATTACATTGTGTTGATATAAATAAATACTCAGCTCTCGTGAGAGATTTCCATATGAATATTCTGATATGCTCTGTTGGCTTATTGGTCATCGTGCACTTTATCCTAGACGGAAGATCGCTCATTATGATCATGATCAACCTGTTAGCCCATAACGTTTAACCATGTCCTTTTGATCTATGTCGAGATAAAAGTGTTGTTTAAGGATTGATGGAGTGCAATGAATCCATGTATGGACTTAGCCAATCAACTCTCGCTACCTCGACTAATTGCATATTTCATCATTCAAAATTGCTAAAGGAAATATCTAGCCAACTTTTGTTGTTCTAGCTTACTAGAAAAAAATTTAATGCTCTCACAATAGTTGCCTCCTATATCACTAGAGTAGCCTCTAGACCGTCACACCTGTAGTCGTGCTGCGAGAAATCTGATAGCAAAAATGCTAGCAATTGCACTAGTTGCACAAGTAACAAAGAAATGAGTAGAGTGTCGAACATACATGACAGATGAATTTTAAATTCCTATACCTTATCTAAAAAATTGAGTGAAAGATAAATTCTCAGAATCTCAGTTGTTCTCATATTGTGAAAAAGAAGAAATAGAGAAGAGATAAAAAGGAAATTTTGCCTGAAGATGAACCAAATTAATAAATTCGTTGGGATTAAAACTTATCTCCCACCATTATCTTTTGGAATAAAGAGTTAGATTGATTCTGCAATAATTATGATGGAAGAGTTGTGTTAAGAGTATAGGACTCCGGAACAGATGACCTAACTATCTTAATTTATAGTTAACCAAGGATAGTTCAAACCAAATAAATCATCAGTTAAATTAAATGAAGATGTAGTAAACAACAAATTCTAAATCGTCAAAACCTCGAACCAAGTGATTTAACAATCCACAATTCATAAATTCTGAACTAGATAGATGTGAACAAACTTCACCAAAAATCAATCAAAAGAACCAAGAAAACAAAGAGAAAATGACCCTCGTCTGATAAGGAAACGGTCCATATTCTAATGATAATGTGCGACTCGAAAGAAAACGATAGAAGAAAATGGTTCGTGTCAGCTCAGAACACGACCCACGTTTTGAGACAATTATGCGTAGGCTGACAATCTGGTAGAGGAAAACTATTTGTGCCTGTTCACGACATGGCCCATTATTTGGGCTGAAAGAAAGTTCAAATAAAATATTCAATCAAAATCCAAAATAAAATCATATGCAGAGAACTTTTATTAACGACGTCATGTGATTAAAGCTAATGAAAAGATTATATAAAAAAACTAATAATCCAAAGTAACGATTCAAGTTCATAGATTACAGAATATAAAAGTAATCAATAAATTGACATGGTTCAATTGAATCCTTCCCCTAACACAAAAATAAGTCTAGCCTAGAAAATAGAACAAAACACTAACAAAATTCTGGCAGAGCTTTGTTGTCTTTTAATCTGCAGGATGAATCTTAGGCTTTCTCCTTCTAGATGGCTTTAAGAACTTCAAAAATAGGATAGCCTTTTCTTGTGGCTGCAATAAGTCTTATTTATAGGTGAAAATCTGGTGCGTTGCCCTCCACCGGATGGCTGTGATCAAGTTTTGATCAACAAGTATTCATTTCAATCTTTAGACCATATGAACCGCCAAATAGATGAGATGACACAGCCAGAGTTGTCGAGCAACACTGCCTGTGTTGAGCTGAGCTTGAGTTGGAGTCGAACACGATGTTGAACGTGGCCCGTTTTTCCTCCAAATGATGGCACATGGCACAATCAGATGGAAGATGAACTTTATTTTGACCTAAACATGGCGTTGAACACAGAATGACTAAAACACAAAAAGAACATGATCCATTTTATCCTTAAACATGGTCCATTTTGAGTTCGTGAAATATAGCTTTGTTGATCTTCGTCCAACACAACCCAAATGGTTGCTTCATCCAAATTTGGTTGCTTGGGGACCCAAAATTGGAGTACAAAAGTGAGGCGGTATAAAAGGTTACCATGGTGCTCCCCAAGCTTATCCACAAACATTGTCGTCAATGTTTGAACAAAATGAGGGAGCAGGTGCTTTGCTAGTCGATATCGTTACCATTGTGTTGATCTTCTTTCTATTTCCTCCATGAACTTGACGTTTTGAACTATTAACATATCCATTGTGTTGTATGAAAGTTTTGAGGCACTCATTATCGAAAATGAACACCGAATCCTTTTAAAGTAGCTGCATTAGAGTTTCACGATATTGACGAGGTCTTTAATAAGTCTGCGCTAGAAACCTGCATGTCCAAGAAAACTTCTTATGCTTTTGACATTTATAAGTGGAGGGAGCTCTTTGATTGACTTTGGCTCGGTTGACTTCAATGCCTTTGTTTGAGAACCACTCCTTGTCGTACCATACAATGACACTTCATCTAGTTAAGGATGAGATCCTCCTGCTCACACCTCTATAAAACTTGTCATAAATTATTAAACAATCAAAGGAAGACACATAGGTAGAAAAGTCATTCGTGAGGATCACCACATAACCATACTCCCACTTTTATTTCTTTTGAGGAGGAGCACTTTCAATCATAGCTGAAGATGAAGAATCAATTGGAGCACTTATATCGTTAGCTTAATACTGAAGAAGTAAGTCTTCACATAATTTTTTTCAATCTTTCTAATTCGTTATTATTTTGGCTTCCATATAATCGTGAAAAGAAATAATTCAGCAACTTCATCTTATACCTCGGATCCAAAATAGCTCCTATTGCCATAACTCCATTATTTTTTTTCAATACTTATCAAATTTGGAACTCATACTTAAAGCTATCATTTGAATTGTATCATTAAATGAAGAAAATCACTCATTCAAGGCCAATCTGATTTTACAAACTTATGAAAAAATAAACATTTCATTTTGGTATTTGAAACTGGAAAACAACTCAATTATATCATAATACACTTTCAACTTTTCACAAATTTTTTAATACCATTTTCCAATTTTTAAAATCAAAATAATATTTGCATTCAAAATTCATGTTGTTCCAAAAGATAAAAAAACCTCTTTATATGTAATCAGAAGCCATAATCAAATAAGTAAAATTTCATCTAGTCTTACGATCTTGAACAAGTTTTCATGAATGAGCAATATTCAATTGTCTACATGCATCTTGAAATCTTTCTTCTTTTTTGGTCTTCCAACCCAGAAAGTAACATATTCTCTAATTTTTTTTCCACATAATCTTTATTTTTTGATAATCCATCTTTAACAATCAAATTCAAAATATGAGCACAATATCCTCCAGAAATGAAAGAAGAATGAATCTTATCGAAAATGAAGGGAATCATCATCATTAGTTGCACAATTATTGATAGGTAAAGCTGATATCTTTCTATCCAAATTCCAATTAAATAGGCACTCAAGTAGAACATGTGAAAGGCTATCAACATTATGTGGTGTAGGCATATAAAAGAATCTAAAAGTAACAAAAACAATACATATTAAACTTAAAAATTTTAAAGTAGATAAGGAATGTAAAAGTACAAGTTTAAATAATTACCTCACAATACGATGTTACAAATTCCAATGATCGCCTATTAAATGGGTTGTAATAGCCATATAACATTATTTTGATTGCCTAATGTCCACATGTTAGTAGTTATAGCAACACAACTTAAATTCCTTTCGAGAGGGTTTGATGTCTTAGTCTTCTCAATCCCAAATAACTTCATGATATGGATCTTTATAGTATTACATAAGTCAACTTTGAGCAAATGTTGCATAAGACCATAAAACCTTCTAAATCCATAATGAGCAACAATCAAAAGAGGATACTCATGAAAGACAATCATATTTGCAAGTTACTTTCTCACAACATCTTGACTAAATGAATAATTGCCAACAATAAACGTATCACGTCTATTGTCCGTAGAAGATGATTCACCCAAAATTTTTAGGGTTGATTACTTTGGGCTTTGTCTTGTACGAAGTTTGTAAATCCTTATGTGATCATGTAAGTGCTTTATTCCACTTACTATCACTAACAAGTTTATTTTGGCAATACTTGCATATTACACAAAATTTTCCTTCAATTAATATTTTGCGATAGTGGCTCCCTCCATACTTTAGAAGTTAATCCTATTTGTTTGGACTTCTCTCTTCCTTATTATTTATGATCTCAAATTTAACTTTGTATTGGATATGTTCTGCTTGGGCCTCTGCTTCTTGATTTGGAGTGGTTCAGGCATAACTTGATTACTTCCAATCGGAGTAGTAGCAGCTTCACGCATAGTTTCTGCATAAAAAATAAAATATTATAATTAATATGATAAATAATAATCTTTTGATTGATAAAAAAAAATTAAGAGGAATGACTCTCTCCTCGTGCACGATGAGGAACACAGGAACTTCCCTCTCTTATGTGCACTCATAGGTGTCCCTCTCCTCTGTACAAGGAAAGGGATGTCCTCTATTCATAAAGGTAGGAAAAGGAGAAGGAGCATCCTCTCCTCTATTCACATAGGAGAAGGCACATCCAGAGAGGACGCGCTGAGAGGGGTAGCATGCCCTCTCCTCCCTAAGAAAGAGAGGACGCGTGCAGTCCTCTCTAGAGAGGGCATGAGCAACCCTCTTAGTGAAGGGAGCACATGAGATAGGGGAGAGAAGCGCAAGAGAGGGGAGAGACTTGTTGGAGAAAGTTGCCAAAAATAGTTTTTTATGGCGACTTAGATGACGGACAGCAAACAGAGTTCGGCGATGGCAGTGGAGGACGACGCCGATGAAGGAGGATAGCGATGGAAAACAACTCGGATGGTACGAAGTTAGATTTAGATTTTCTATTGTAAAAGTTGGACGAAAGAGAAAAAAAATCAAATTTATATTATGTTTAATATTATATATCAAATTTGATGGCTATAATTTATCATATGCAATTTGACAATCAATAAAATTTAATATTTAAATTATATATGTGGAGATTAGGGACCCGCATGATAGATTCCCAATCCTGATCCTCGAAATGGTATGTAGGGGCAGGGCATATATCCTCATCCCCGCCCTCTGTAGGAAAAAGAAATCCTTGAAGTTGGGGCGTAGATTGCCCATGGAGATCCAAAAACTTTGGAGAACATTACCATCCTTGCACCTTATAATGTTCTCATGTTCTCAGTAAGGAAAATAGTGACTTACATTTGCCAAAAAATCATGGAATTGACTTCTTATACCTTGAGTTGGGAGCTGGTTGTTGAAGTTGAAATGATTACCCATCACACTACAAATTGGATGTTGTAATTTCCGAGTTAAGGAGCATAACTATTTATTTACGAATTGAATTTCATTCAACCAATGACCGGAAGTACAATTTTATCGGATTATAAATTTCTTTGCTATTAGAGCTACCGATCATTGGACGACGATCACTTTTTTAGCTTTGTGTTAGTGTGACTCCCTTTCCTCCTAAACAAAGCAGAGATCAAATCAACACTTGTTTTTCGAGTTATTTCCTTAAATCTCTCTCGAACTATCGTAAAATTTTAGATCTAACTTTGAACTATAAAACTAGGCAGAAGTAGACCTGAACATTTTTAATTGAATAGCTAGATCCAACCAACTATTTTTCATTCTTTTGTAGCTCTTCTTGTCATGACGTTGAAGTTGGTCATCGTCCCTCATGTTCGTCTTTGACTTTGTCGCCTTCGAATTTGAGTGAGTTGCTCACCTGCATGTGACCAGTTTGTCTTCTCTCGTTTAGGCGAGAGCTCCACCTACACGCGAGCTCTGAGCTTTGCATAGGAGACGACTTTCCTGTACAAAGCTCATATGCAGAGCAGATCTCCTGCGCACGAGCTTCGTGCAGGCGAGTTAAGCTCGCACGTAGAGCAACTTGCTTGCGCTCGTTGCATAGGAGATCTTTGCTCATCTACTTGTGAGCTTAATGCAGGCGAGCATATTGCTTGTGCGAAGCTCGCGTGCCTTGCGAAGCTCATGCCAAGAGCAGATCGTCTATGCGCGAGCTTCACATAGGCTTTTTTTGCTCGCATGTGCGAGAATTCGTCCATGAGCGGAGCTTGCTGCAGGGTAGCTTACTTGCGCACGAGCTTCATGTAGGCAAGAAACTCACCTACGTGAGCTTCGTGCCGGTGAGAGCTCGTTGTGAAATTTCATTGGTCGGCAAAAAGGAAAGAGAAGGAAGAAACACTTTTAAAATTTTTAATTTTGGAGAGCAAAAGCGACATTTAGTAAATACAAAAATAAATTTAATGATAAATCAGACGGAGGATAATGGATGGTCTAATTTGTTTGATAAAAAAAGTTTAGATCCACTTCTACCTAATTTTGTAGTTCAAAATTATATATGAAATTTCGTCTATCGAAGGAGGTTTAAAAAAATAACTCTTGTTCTTTTATCCTAATATTTCTATTTAATACCATTTCTTTACACCTTAAACTTACTCATGTAAGATTAAACACTATCATTTATTTTGTTCTTCTTTATATTGTGATAAACAAAATTTTCTTTTCTTAACAACGTTCCTAATTTTATATAATTTTTTAATTATATCATGTTATTCACTCACGTATTTTTTATGACTAACTTTAATATTCATATATTTTATTCCATTTATATTACTAACCATAATATTAAAATGTATCTATTTCTTTCTTTCATAAAATTCGATGCATTAAAATTCAATGATAAATATAACTTTTACATTATAATTTTTCTTTAACTTATGTATCAAATTTTATTTGATAATAGATATTTTTATTTACCTTATTGATTTTTAGAATATTATGATAAAAAACATTTATATCATATTTCATCATATAAAAGTAGAGTCAACATAAATGTTTTAGAGAACAAAAATTCTATTTTTTTATTGATTTTAATATACATCCCTAATTTTTTTTATTTAATTTAGTAATATTTTTATGTTATTTAATTGCACTCACTAACTCCGCCACTGATTCTAGCTTCCAAGAATAAAAGAAATATCTTTTATTGTTTCCCTAATAACGGACCGTTACGGTATTTATCACAGTAACAAATGGTTATCCGTTATTTCAAATCAGAACTCTTATCCGCACCGTGCTCGGGACCAACAAAAAGATAGCGAGAGATAAAAGAGACCTTTTTTATCTGCTAAAACCCCCACCAAAACCCTCCAATGGCCGCTGCAATGGCGCTGCCCTTGGCTTCTCCTCCCTCTCCTCTTACTCTCCTTCGTCACCCAAGTCGATCGTTCCTCCCCGTCCCTGTCCTCTCCGTCGGTGCCCTCTCGACGAGAACTATGAGTTGGTGGACGACGGCGAAGCGCTTCTCGTTGTCGGCGAAAGCGGTGTCGCTCCAGAGCCGGGAGGAGGTCGAGACGGTCAACATAGCTGACGATGTCACTCAGGTTCCGTTTCCGCTTTGGTTGATTGTTTGATGCAAAAGTTGCCTTTGGTTTGATTCTCTGACCTCGATGTACTGGCCTTTGTTTATATTCCTTTTTTTATAATGTTATATTATACTATATTAGGTCAAAGCACCTGAACACTTTAGCACGACCTTTAAATTTATGGCCAAAAAATTGAATTTTTATGATATATCCTATTCGCCAATTCAATACTGCATTAGCTAAACAAGCAATAAAGTTCCAATTTTTGCACATGGATGAACCAAGGGGAGAAGGAGTTCACAGACCCTGTATGGTTGGTTGTGACTGATATAACAAGATTATTTTAATTTTATAACTTGGAACGAGTTTTTGTTTCTGTAAAATCTACCATTAATGTTACAACACACAGTTCTGCATAACAAGAAATAAATATTTGAATTTCGCACATGCATGGGTTATTTATATGGGGGTTTAATGACCCCTGGAACTTATCTCCGCGAATAGCTTCCAAGATAATATGGGATTCGATTGAAGTTTATTATTGACGATCCTGTTTTAAGAAGAAATATGATTAAGAGAGGCAAATCATAGGCTTGCCTCTGTTGTTCCTTCATTTAAAGGGATTGCTTTAGGTTTCATGATCAAGAGGGAAATCCAATTACCAAAGACATTTCATTATGGACATCAAAAGGGAATGATCAGTTCTGATATCATCCTCCTTTTCCAGTTTTTTTTTTTTTTGAGAAGGAAAAGGACAGTTGCCCTATGTAACCATCCAGGATTTTATTTATATTAAGAATTGCAGTTACATAGATTTTCAGGTAGAGAAACTCCTCTTCCGATCCTTCAATGCAATTTTGCCATTTGAACGATATTTTCAACATATACTCTCTCTCCCCTGAATATGCATTAATTTTTCTGTACCCAAATTGACCACAAGAAGGCAAAAGGACATCCTCGTTGTTGTCTTTGTACATACACTTGCATCTGTAGATTTTTGCCCGGGTTCTAAATGATTTCCAGAATCCCAAGCAGAATTAACATCAATCCATTTGCAATCCGATCTGTGCCACACGTCTCTTGCCATTGGATAATAAATAAGAGGTGATGGGCCTTCCTCTACTGCTGCATCACAGATTACACAAGAGTTTTGCACCGTATCATTCCATCGAAATAGATAGTTTCTGGTCGGTAAATGCATTCTTCTTAAAAGCCATGCAAATATTTTAATCTTGAGTGGGATCCTAGTCTGCCAAATCAAAGTGTAATCCATTCGCAGCTCAGCATCTGTTAGCCTATTTTCTGCCTTTAAAGTCTTATAAACATTCTTAACTTAAAATGGGCCCGCATTCCATAACCAACTATCACGGCAGTCTGAAACAGGAGTTATATTCTTAAATCGGTCCATTAGGTTGATGAGATCGTTCACCCGTTGATCTGATAATGACGATGCAAATTGAGGGATCCATAAGCCATTTAAGAGCATT
The DNA here is from genome assembly GCA_001647135.1 of Pontederia paniculata. NCBI lineage: Eukaryota > Viridiplantae > Streptophyta > Magnoliopsida > Commelinales > Pontederiaceae > Pontederia > Pontederia paniculata. The sequence goes on along the minus strand of LTAE01008369.1, from coordinate 10,957 downwards.
GAACCCGACCAGTAAGAAGCTACACTGCTATGTTTATCCACTGCTATCACAGATAGTCTAGGAAAGATGGTAGCGAGTGTCTCTGCTGCAGCCCAAGGATCTTGCCGTAACCTGAAAAGTGGCACCCGAGCCAAGACATGGGCGAAAAAAGGGTCTTATGCGAGCCATGATGCTAATGACCACTTTCCAAAAGGAGGAAGCCCCACCTGTTATCAACGTCCTCCTTTCCCGCGATAAGCAACAGCCATAGCAGGCGTACATCACCGAAGACCAGATATCAACGTCATCCTTCATTATGTGAGCCACCCATTTTTTCCAGTTAATTAAGGCTGGAGAATAAAAGAAAGTTTGATTTCTGGACACTGGATAATTAGGATACAGAAACCACATTCTATGCAGTGATCAGATTGATTTTTTTTTTCAAGATATCAAATGACTTCAATGTGTTAAGTGCTACTCTATTTCATAATGTTGGCTTCTTTTTTCCAAAGGGATTTGTGATGCCGATTGTGTGACGTTTTACTCTTCTACAGTTAAATTTAGACCTAAGATAAGTTCCAGAAAGGAAGTTGCCTCTTCTGCATTGTAAGAATGATTAGTCCTACAAACATATGTCTTATGATAGTCCAAACTTCTATCTTATGGTAGTCTTGCTGCTTCCATCCCCATTCCCTTCGTTGATTCACAATCTTTTGCACTTATGAGCAGCTAATTGGGAGAACACCGATGATATATCTTAACAAAGTTGTTGAAGGTTGTGTGGCTAACATTACTGCGAAGCTCGAATCTATGGAACCATGCCGAAGTGTGAAAGATAGGTAGGTTCTTTCCATTCAGCACCATTGCATTGATTTCTCAGGCACATTGCAAATATTGTAATGTTTTGTTTCTTTGAGTTTAGGATTGGATGTAGCATGATCGATGATGCTGAAGAAAGGGGTCTAATAATTCCAGGAAAGGTAAGTTTATTATTTTTTATGTTGCGCAGGGTAACCTTTAATTTCATCAAAAACTAAAGCTTACCCCATGCCTCTCTGTACAGAGCATTTTAGTTGAACCAACTAGCGGGAACACTGGGGTTGGTATTGCTTTTGCAGCTGCTGCTAGGGGATATAAGCTCATAGTCACCATGCCTGCATCAATAAATCTAGAGAGGCGTGTATTACTTCGCGCCTTTGGAGCAGATATTGTTCTAACAGATCCTGATAAAGGGATAAAAGGAGCAGTTGACAAAGCTGAAGAAATAGTTAATCGGATTCCAAATACTTACATGTTTCAGCAGTTTGACAATCCAGCAAATGTAAAGGTTGTATATATACCATTTTATGCAACTTTTTTGGTACCTTTCTTTTGTTTCCATATTTATGAGTAAGGTATCATTTGGTAATATACAGATCCACTTTGAAACCACAGGCCCAGAAATATGGGAGGATACCATGGGCAGTGTTGATATATTCATTGCAAGCATCGGAACAGGTGGGACTATCACGGGTGCTGGTCGTTATTTGAAAATGATGAACAAAGATATCAAGGTGTGTAGTCAAATGAGCGTTGGCGTTCAACTGTTGCTAGCCTTTTATTTTCCTCACTATTGATGTTGCTTGCTTGCATATTTTTTTGTGACTGAGAAAATGGCGGAAGAACCCTGCGACCATTTGAACACAGTTTAAGATTGTGTTTTCTTTCAAGTACTTATGAAGTCAAACTAAAATTATTTGGTGTTGTTTGGCAATTCACTTGCAATTCCTTGTCCACATTCTGGTGTAGAATACAGTTTTTTACCTAACTAGGTTATGTTATCAAGATCTCTTTTGTGTATTCTTAGGTAATTGGAGTGGAACCTGCTGAAACCAGTGTAATATCCGGTGACAAGCCAGGTTAATGGATAAACTCTATGTTTGCTGCATATTTTGCTCTTTTTTCTGTTTCAATTTTGTTTCCCATGCATGACCCACTGATTGCATTCGAACAGGGTACATACCAAGCATCTTGGATGTGAAGTTGCTGGATGAGGTCCTAAAGGTGAAAAGTCGGCCTCATGTTTCCTTAACATAATCTTACTTCAGGGATCAATCAAAATGAATAATCATCGTATCCTTATTTTTGCAATAGGTTTTCAAGATTGTCCCAAATATTTGATTGGTTTATACACAGACCTATCAAAAACAAGGTTGTCAGTCATATATTTGGTTAGACAAGTGCCATTGGATGTATTTGTGAATTGATGTTTTTTACTTTTCCTTTTGGTGTCTTTGTGTGTGTTGTGGCGGGACTGGGGTAGGGGGTTGTGTGTTTGTGTGTCTGTGTGTCTGTGGCATAGATGATTTTGATAATTTGGTATGAATGTTCATAGAATTTTCTTGCAACTTGTTACTTGTAAATGGTAAAAAAAAATACACTACAATCCAACGTGAAAACAATAATAGCCAATATCTTCCATCAGAAATTTAAACTGTTCCTGGCTTTCTTGGTAAACTTCTCCATGTGATGGTTAATTTGTTCTTTGTGTTGATGTTATTTGTTGCATCACCATATTTTCTTTTCATCCAAGGTTTCCATTAGGTTTACTACTGCAACAAACTTCTTCTTTGCTCTGATTTTTTGTGTTTTAAGCATAAGCATTTGAATAGATATAGGGTTATATGTGCGTATGCCATGAAATATTGTTAATGATTGCTCTATTCCTGAATCCTAGATTACCACAGCTGAAGCTGTTGAAGTTGCAAGGACACTAGCTCTAAAGGAAGGTTTATTGGTAATGATGAGCATACTTTGGAGTTTTTAGATTTTTAAATCATTTACGCTTGCTTTGTAGCTTTACACCAGTTACTTGGCCATTAATTTTTGAACGGATTGATATTATCATTAAACTGAGAAGCACAGCCTTTTAGGTCCCTGATGAAGTGGATATTTTCAGGTTGGCATATCATCAGGAGCTGCAGCTGCTGCTGCTATCCATGTAGCAAAGAGGCCTGAAAATGCTGGGAAATTGATTGCTGTGCGTAACATTGCTTTTCTTCATTAGTTTCTATTACTTTTCCCTTTAGCACATGAATCCTGAACGTTAAGAGTTAAGTCACATGGAACTTCTGTACGTTTACAATTTGTTATGTTACGAAAATGTTAGCATGCTGCAAGTCCAAAGATCCTATGATGTCAAATGATTTCACATGAGAAATATTGTTCTAGCGACACACTACTGAATAATCTATATATGCTTTTTGACTTTAAGGTTTCAAGAGTAAAATACTACAAGAAGCTTCCAAGGAAATGACATCAGTGGAGAGATTTCATCCTCTAGCCATATTACTGAAAGTAAATGTAAATATGCTTGTTGTCCTTTAGGATATGAGGAAGAAGGCAGAAACTGTTAGCAAAATTCTTGTCCTTCTGGTGTATAGACAATTGCCATGAACATTGAGTTCGGAATGAAAATGTAGCAGAAAACACAGATCAATGTGATGGCCTGTAACTATGATGATTAAAAGAAAGGATCATGAATCATTCTTGCAACACAAATGAGCCTGAATACTAGATAGTTCCAGTACCTGTAACCCATTGAAGACCTTGAAGTTCAGTTACCAAATGATAGACTGGAAGAGTAATAAACATGATTAAGATTTGGGAAATGAAGATTCTAGTAGGAAATAAAAGATTATTTGGTCACTTTTTCTAACAATTGGTAGCTGCTATATTTTGTCGGATACTGCAGGTTGTTTTCCCAAGCTTCGGCGAAAGATACATTTCCACAGTTCTTTTTCATTCTATACATGAGGAGGTCCGGAAGATGAAGAAGAAATAATGGCCATGCTGAAATAGAGATGGTTTCTTCATCAGAGAGCATGAGCTCTCCAAAGTACTAACATGTGATGCATGAAGGCGAGTTATCTCTTTGTCTTCTCCCGGTGAAGCTGAGGAACACATACTCTACTGGACCATTTTTTGTCATTGATGCTTCAGGGACTCCGGACATGAAGCAATGAATAAGCATCTTCTATTAGATACTGGTGTTAGAACGGCTGCAATTTTGTCCATTCTCTTAGTAAGCTGAAAATCACAGAAACAGAGTAGTTGCATCAAGTTTGCAATTTTCAGACAATTCCTTGACATTATTTTGTAAGTAGAATGTGCCTATTAGGACTTTTAAGAACGTGATTATGGAACTTCTCGAGTTATGTTGTAAACCGCAACCAACTTTAAATCATCTCACTAATTAGTTAATCAGTTTCTTTGTCTTTTCTTCCAGATTGGTGCTTTGTTCTTCTGGTTATTCTTTTTAATTTTCATTGACGTACAATTTCATGCATGCTTGGCTGTAAACATTTATTGTTGATTAATCTTATCTGCTAAAGATTTTGATCATAGTTAACGTTATCACATTGCTCAAAGGAACAATGTCAAAATTGGTTTTGATGAATTGATTTTGCAATAATGTAATAAGCTTTTGAGCTGAACTCCAAGACTTTGGTTCAGTCCAATGGCCCAGATATTATATGAAGTAGATGTGATATAGTCTCTTGTAGGATATCCTTGTCTACTTTTTGCACATTGATACTATATATATATAAAGGTCTCAAAGTAGTTGACGATCCTCTCAAAGGAGAGAATGCGGGAGGTCAGGCTATCCGTGTATCATACCATCAACTGTCCGTCGACAACTTGTTCAATGGGATGAGAAAGTGACTCACGCAGACAGCCGGCAAATCGAAGACGGACTACCACGGTCTCGACCTTACCGGTATCGTAGGTTTACTAATCAAATGAAACCCCTATGGAGAATTCATTTCAGAGCCCTTACACATATTGAAAGCTATCCAGCAGGAGAAATAGAAAGGATATGAACTAAATACATGAGTTCCATCTCGAATCATCATCACATTTTGTGTACTCGTCTGCAAATATTAAGAAAGCAACACTAAACCTGAAGTTTTTTCTAAATAGTTAACCTTTAATTAAAATGCGTCTAGAATGTTTCGTACTTAAGAAATATGCATACATGTTGTTTGCTTGCTATAAGTTTGCCATACCATCATGTGACGTCGAAGGTATTACTGTGGTTGAGTGATTGTGTGATAGAGTGCTACTGCTACCACAGTGTATTAGTGTGGGTTGTGTTAGTGTGTCAGCCATAGTGCTACAACCGGTTATGAGTTTATGAGTGCATGTTTTTTGAGTTGAGTGTACGTTAGTTATGCGTATGTCCATCTTGTCCAAATATATATAGATAGTTCTTGTTTATAATATTAATATAGGTAGTTCTTGTTATAATATTAAATATCATTTGTCAAAATTTTGTAGCGGGTGGCCTGTGGAAAAATTTCTCGAGTTTGATACTTTTTCTAGATGAAATTACATCACGACAGTCAATTCGAGACGATGCAACACAAGTCACAAAAAGGTTATGTCGGAGCAAGTTGAAAAAAAATGTTAGTACACAATGAGAGATGGTCAGACTTATTAATCCAGAATTATTGTTACTTCAGAGATTGTGGAGTGCCCACCAAGTGCGAACTTTGAATACTCAGGATGCTCTATGGAGAAGCTTAACATCATTGGAAAAAATGAGACTATTGATGTGACATTTTTTTTCTCAGCAATGCTGCCACAAAACTTGATGCTAAAATATATAAATAGACAAAAATACGAGTAAGTGCATTAGTCGCTAAAGTAATAATATGTTAAAAGTTGTCGATCACATGAACAATTAACTTAATTAACTATCTAATTTCATAAGCTAATAGGGGATAATATTGATGAGATGAGAGTATGCAGAAAATGAAATAATAAAAAAGCAAAGACTGAACTAAATTAACTAATAATGCCTATGACCTTAAGGCGAGAGAAGATTAGAAATAATCTTATTCAAACTTATTTAAGCAATGATAAAAAAATATAAGTCTTAGATGAATTAGAAATACTTAATATATGATCTTCCATTCTATATAAAAAATTTAACTATCCTTAAATTGAATAAACTAATAGAACTTTGTTTTCGGTTCTACTCTCAAATCTATTCAAATTAGGATGCACTGAGTTGTAATTTTTTAATTATTAAATTGCTCATCCCGTGATCAATTCAATAGACCATATATCTTATTAAAGCCAAAAGAACATGTATTGCTTCAACTTAAATGTTAATAATCGATTCTACATACATCATAAACTGACAAAAGACATGTCAATAGTTATATCTAATTAATTAAATCAAAACTGAAAAAAAAATAATGCACTCAACCATCATGTTCATGAGAATCAAACAATTATGATCAATAACCAAAAAAATGTTCAATAGTTTGCCCTAACAGTCAAGACAATGAAATGATAGACAAAAGATAGGCATGATTGATGTTTAGATCATCACAACAATATGTTAAACAAAGAGTACTCCAAAGATTGACGATGGACTTGTACACGATCCTCCTTTCTTTCGAGATATCCGTGTATAAATCTTCTCAATAGCCTCTTCGAGATGATCTCATGTCCTTGGCTTATAGGCACATGTTGCATACTCATAGCATACGGATTATGGCTCTAAAGACGTGTATTTATAGTCTCCAAAGGTTGTGTAGGGTTTCCATAGGGTTTGAGAAGGTTTGAAAATATTTTTCAATTAAAAAAAAATTCAATCGTATTCGTAAGTGACTTCAGGCCTAAGAATTAAACCTTCACTATAAGAATATGATGGATTAGCGACCGAAATACCTGTCGCTAATTTGCCGCTAATGGCGACAACTTAACGACGACCCAATGACAAAATAAGTTAACCGCTTTTTCTATAAAAAACTACGACAATCTAGCGACAGAAATAACGACAGAGAGCGTTCTCCATTGATAGCGACAAAAATGGCGACGACTTAGCGACATAATTTCTGTCGCTAATTCTCATGCCCTAAAAACCCCCTTAGCCTCAATTTTTTAATGAGTTATTTGTCTCTAATCCTCTGTCCGACTGCAGTTGTCGCCCGCCTGCGCTCGGCGATCGCCGCCTGCGCACTCGCCTCCTCGCCGCCGGTAAGACCTCCACCGCGCTCCATCCTCCGCCCTCCTCACAACAGGCGCCCTCCTCAATGAAGTGATTATGTTTCTTTATATTTCGTTCATATGTAATTATGTTTCTTTATATTTAATCATGTTTAATTCAGTTGTAATCATGTTTAGTGAATATCGAATGATGTATAATATTTATAATCTTGTTTTTTCATATTTAATTATGTTCAACTCATATTTAATTAAGTTTCATTCATATTTATGTAGTATAATGAGACCTGATCGAAGTTGGATTTTTCAATGGAAAGATGATAAGGGTTATGTTTGTGAAAAATTTAAGGACGAAGTTGATGAATCCTTAAAATTTGCATATGAAGAACGCGGTGTAGCCGATTCTCTTGGTC